>WSXT02029954.1:0-13764 GCA_011762715.2 Neuroterus valhalla | reverse complement strand
GAAACGTGGAGATCCGTTGAAAATTCAAGATGTGAAATTTCAGACGATTCTAATATTTTCTCAATCATAAATGATGAAAATGTAAAAATTGATGTCCACGTGGAAAGATTTAAATGTGATTGTTATTTCCAACTTATTATAATGTCTCTGATAAATTTTTAAATTACTTTTAAAAACTTTAAAAACAAATCATGAAAACATGTAAAATTCCTATTTAGAAAAAAGTTTCATGTTGTTTTTTTAAAACATGAAAATAATGTAAATGTATATTAGAGTCCTCTCAATAAGTCTATCTTTTATTGTTCATTTAATTTGTGTTATGAACTGCCGTTTTCGAGGAAAATTGTTTCTTCTGCAATAACAGACAAATTTGCCATGATTGATTTTTTTAAACACCCTTCCTCTGCGTTAGGATCAGTGAGTACTAGAACATAAAATAGTAGATCCAGCAATGTTGAAGTTAGACACGTTTTTCCCATTCGAAAATTTTTACTACTACGTCAAGAGCGCTGAAACGTCCCGATAAAAGGATAGAGGATAAAAAAGAACGTTTTAAAAACAAGGATTTCAGTCATTGTATAGCGTTGGTAGATCGTAACCCTTTTCCTCTTTCCGGTAAACATCTGATAGAGTTTTCTACTTTATGTTGCATTTTCGAGAGAGTTTTGCTACAAGACTTGGAAAATCTGGAGAAGTCACACTTTACATCACGCCATCCTACATCATGATTTACACATAAACACCCAAACATACTGATACACAATCTCTCTGTCATTAATCCTGATCAGGCTTTTCACATCTTTTATTTTGTTATTCTCATGACCTTATCAATAATTATTTTTGTAACTGTTGTGCCCACGGTTCTTAGTAGGCTGATAATGTTCTAGTTTGTACAGTCACCCTTATCATGATTTTTCCGTCAAGTGGAATAATAATTTGTCTTTCCTCAATCATTTGGAACTTCACTGTCCTCGTCACACATCTTTATTAACTCAATCAGCCTCGCACACAAATGTCCGTCACCGCTCTCGAGCATTTCAGTTGTGATACTATTTACACCAGCGGCTTGAAATTTTTTAGATTCTTAGTTGCGGATGACAATGTATTCTTTGGAAATTGTTCAAGCTTTGGGTTAATGAAAATTGAAATCTTCCCCCTTTTTTTTTATACCATTAAGCCATTATCCCTTGCGGGGTAAGCGTCACTCATAAAGACTCATAATTGGTTGAGTTGGATACACGGGAGGACACCAGTCTCCCGCCAACATGACAACAGAACGCGGTATTTTTGAACAGTTGCCCATCCAAGTAATAAACGCGCTCAACGCTGATTAACTTCAGTAATCGGACTGAAGACTCAAAGATGTCAAGCTTCCTAGGATTGACAGAAATTCTTGTAGAAAACTCTTAGGTTTGGGATTTTCCAACATTAAAAATATTCTCATATTTTCCAAGCAGTAGATGGTTCTCAATCTTGTCAAAACTAGGCCTGGAAAACCTGGAAAAGCCATGGCATTTTGGAACCATCCTTCTGTGGTAAACCTGAGTAAAGTATTGCTTGTTATTAAGGGAAAACTCTTTTCTCACATCTTGTATCGGCTAATTACACCTTACTAACGATGCAGGCATTCAGAACTATTCCCGAATATTATACATCCTATTAGGCCAAGCATGGGGGTCGAGAGATATATGTACCTTGAATATGATGGTAATCAATAGCGAACTGAATATGTCATTATGATGATAAGGATGTTCGATTTGCAAAAAACTATCTAGGATCTAGGATGAACTAATTAAAATTTAGAGAGCTCCTTCCAGCTTTCGAATGCCTTCTACTGTTCATTTGTTCAATACCTTTCCTGCCTTCCATTACAGTTTTGGAGTTATATTTTTACTACACCAGTGAGTTTGCTGAAAAAGAGCAATCTCAATGGAATAATGTAAACTCATATGAACAGTTTATTCTCCAATCCCTATCCGTTTAATTATGAAACTGAATCTTTTCCTTCTGCCTGCGTACAAAAGGAGTCCTTAACGACTCTTACGTAATTGGAAAATAATACTTGGATAATTTTTCCGGTCTGGTAGTTCTAAAGTCGAAGAAGTGCAACAAAAGGAATGAAGGAACATGGCATTGTCAAAGAAGTGAGCGGGAGTGGATATTACTTAATTATGCTCTCCAAATGCTTTTTTCCCTTTACCGGAACTTCAACAAAGTTTACATGAGTTGCGAACAGACTTCGAATTGTATGTATGCCACTGAAGGGGTATGATGGTAGGTATGAATGCATTGTTCCTTATAATTGCCAAGAATTTAATTTTGAAGTCGCCTGTTTATGCAACTATTCTTTTATTTTACTTTTGTACCTTTTTTTTCCTTTGCTTTTATAAGGGTATTTCTAAAAATATAGCGACATTTTAGAAGTTTTAACGGATGTTAATGGGTTGTAAAGGCTTTGCATTGTTTTCAATGTGAATGGGCTTCGAAGGTTTTGGAAGACTTCTGAGTTGTTTTATAATATTCCGGGGAATTTCGAGAGACTGTCAAAATTTCAAGGGATTTGTAAAGGTTATTAAAGATGTCAAGCATTTCGAATATTTCAAGGGTTCTTGAAGAAATTCACATATTTTTGAGAGAATCTTCGGGATATCATACAGTCTTAAAGAATTTGAAAGACTTGAACATGATTGCGAGAATTTTTAGCCACATAAAGACTTTTAGAGATTCAAGAAGACTGAACATATTTTAAAGAATATACCGAAAATAATATCGAAAATTTCAGGAGATTTAAAAATTTCTATGAGATTTTAAATAATTTCGTAAGATTTAAGATGGTTTGGAATATTTTGAGGATTTCTTAGAGTTTTTAAATATTTGAAGGATTCATGGGAAATTAAGAGAAATCAGAAAATCGCATAATATTACAAAGGATTTGGGAAGATTTTATGTCCTGAAAGATTCGAACGTTCAAATGAACGAAAAATTTTTCCGCAATTCTGTTTCATAAGATTTTAAGGGATTCAATCAAATTTGACAGTATTTTTAAATTCTAGAGGATTTCAACATACTCAAGAGACTATAATGGATTCCTGTGGATTTCAGTAAGTTTCGAATATTTTAAAGGACTTCATTAGATTTTACAAAATTCTAGAAGCTTTCCAGGATTATATTATTTTGTAAATTGAAACATTCAAAGAGATTCGGGAGAATCCCATGTTATCTAAACTTTATTCATTATTTACGAAAGTCTGAAATACAAAAATTTTAAAAACATCTGCCTTAGCTCAGATTCGAGCCAAAAAGTCCGCTATCCATGAGTGGAGAGCGTTAACCAATATTGCACCACCATGGTTTAAGCAAATATTTTCGCGTTCTCCATAGCAAATTTAACAGGTGAATCCTCTCTGCATTCTCCACTGTTAAAACATTATTAATACACGATAATACTTTTCAAGAAAATCATCCGTCTGAACAAATCATAAAATATAAATTTTTTGAAATTTATAATTGGAAACTGTTGTACATAAATATGCATATTAAATTCTCTCAAAATATTGAGGCTTTTATTTGAGTTTGTTATCCGAAATGTCACTTAATAGAAATAGATGGAAGTCATACCTTATTTTTGACAGGTTCTTTCAGTTACACTGAGGAAAGAAATGTATTGTAATTTGCCCATCACTACACATCCAATTCAATTTCCTGATTGAACGTAAAGGAGAGATTTCTTTGTAATCGCAAAAGACAAACCAGTTTGTTTTGAATTTTAGTCTAATGAAATCCAAGATTGATCACACTATAATTTTTATTTTACAAAAACAATTATTGATATCTCAAGTTCTTCTATTATATGTCGGAAGAATCATTGTGTAGAAAAAAAATAGAAAAAACGACCAGCAGTGTTCTGAAAAATCCTGCATTATCGGACAATTTATCAGGAATAAGATAATTTTCTAAAAGTTTAAAAAATCTACTATTCTTCTTTTCGGAGGTATCTATAGTAAAAGCAACTTTAAATTATAAAAGGCCTAATAGTTATATGATAGGTAAGAAGATGATTTATGAAAAACTTTTTTATTAGAACTAACGATGTTTTATATCAGAGGCGTGATCGAAGTAAGTATAACCTGAGTCGCAATAAGTAAAATAATCAACTTTTAGAGTAAATGCTCAAGTTTGTGTTTTTATTGTCAGAGATCGCAAACTTAAGAAGACAATCATTACATTATTCCTAAAAATGTATTACCCATATATATATATATTTCCATAAACGTGTAGAACAGAAAAATATCCTCTGATTTTAATACCTTCAGTATATGAGAATTTAAAAACACCATCTCTGCTCATACATATTTTATTATCAATAGAGGAGCACTTTATCATCAAATCAAACGTAAAATACCGGGCGTACGTCAGATGCGCGCGTTCTCTCTAACTATGATCGAAAATCGAGAACCACCATAACTTTTCCAATATTCAGTTTTATGATCAGCTTTCGAACCATTTTTGTGAGAGAAGCATCAAAAAGCTGATCCTTTTCAATTTTCAGAGCGGTGAATTGTCTCGCCTGCGTAAACCTTATTTTTCTTTCTGTACAGGTGAGACTTATTTTGATGAGTCCCAAATATACAAACAGAAGTTTTTGTTTACTTAACAAAACATGTTGTTTGACTACATTCATAAAGAGTTTAATTACTTCAACAAAATGTGTGCTGCAGCCAAACTCATTTGCTTCAATCAATCAAAGTTTTCAGTAGATTGTTCCAAATGTTTATTTCTGATCTAATTGCCACATGAGTGAGACCTTATTCAATAATAGTATATATTTATTGTTAACTTACGTCTGACGTTCAAGGTTAGTTTAAAGGGACAAGTACCGCACATAACAGTCGTGAGAACAGTGCGCGAGGGTTTGAGAGATTCACGCGCATGCGCATACTCCGTCAAAGTAAACTTTTTTGTCCGTAGGCGGTAAAGTACCCCACCACCAACAAAGGCCTACTTTGCTGTTCGAATACTTGCAGCCAACGCAAGGAAATCGTACTCGTATTGCATTGAAATATTTTGTTGATAAAAAGTAGGAATCCGGTTTGGAGGCTTCTTTGCATTGTATAAGTAATCGATAGGCGATACATTCTTTCTCTTATACTAAAACAAGCTTACCCATTTTATAACATAAAGAATTCTAAGAAAAGTCGGGTTTACCATTATTACATTTAGATAAGAATTATAATTTAGATTCAAATTTGTTCTCTATTTGGACAGGACCGTAATTACTCTAAGGGATTATTTCCATGCTTGCTCATTAAAATGAGCGTATCCTGCAATTCTCTATGGAGATTTATTCGTATAGGGTCTCATGCTTTAAAACTAAGGGGTTAAATAAACCACTTGTTTCATTCCTCTGTACAATGAAGATGGAGTTACATTACACGTGAGCGCGGCAAGAAACGAAGGGATATTTGCTCAGTGCGAATTTCCTGTCTCTCTTTAAATAGTGTAATTCGCAAGAGCTTAAAACCAAACAATGGAGCCTACGACGAAACTCTGTGCTTCAAGTTTCTGCATTATTTAACTTTTACCCAGTCTTAACTGCCATATTACAGTTTGAGAAGTCTTCAATGAACAAACTATATTTTTTCACTTTAGTCCAAATTCTATTGAATTAAAAATGCAAAATCTTTTTACTCTCCTGCTATTTTTAATGTTTGTGTAAAATCAATACACTGCAGGTCTCAGAATTACGTCATTATTGATATTTTATGGCAATTCCTTTTGAGGATTGAACAGTTATGAAAATGCTCACAAAAGGAAATTATTTTCACTGAGCCTTTGAATGTATTCCAAAAATTTTCCGCTGATTGTCTCAAATAACATATCCGACACCCCAGTGAATGAAATTAAAAAATATTCCAAAAAATATTTCAGAGTATTTCAAGAATCTCCAAAGCACATTAAGAGATTCCAAAGATTTTTTGAGGATTTTATAGGGTTTCAAAACTTTCAGAGTAATTTCAAACATTTCTGGATGTTCCAGAGAATTTTGTATATTCAGAGGCATTTCAAGCGATTACGAGATGATTTCAGGAGATAGTAAAATTTTGACAATTTTTTTTACATGTTCTAAGGCATATTACAACTTTAAAGATGTTCGACGAGATTTCATAGTATTTCAGGGGACATGTATGTATTTCTATCATTCTATCAGACCAGAGAAAAGTCATAAGATAACCAAGGACTTTGAAGAACCAAAAAATTTCAATTGATTCCAAAAGATTTGGAATATTTTGGGGCATTTCCTAGGATTTCAAGAAATTTAAAGATTTTAAAAAAGTTTTCAAAGATTTTATAAGGGTATGAAAGGATTTCAATATTTCTAGGGAGTGACGGGGAAACAATATCACTAAGGATTGTGCAAGATTTATGGAATTTTTTCAACTTGAAATAATTTTGAAGAATATGGTGCATTTTCAATTATCCCGTGAAATTTCACAAGATTTTGAAAAATCTTTTAGGATCATATATATCCTTGAGAAACTTGGAAATTCCTAAGGAATGTCAAACGATTTCGAGAAATTTCGAGGATACTGATAGATTTTACATAACTTAAAGGTTTAGAAGGATTTCAAAAGAAATTAGGAAATTCCTCAAGTAAAAAAAGAGAATTGAGAATTTCAATTCAGAATCAATCAAAATATTTATTTTTTGATAATTAAATCCGAAAGTTCTCGCAAATTAAGACAAAAACAAATCTAGGGGTCAAATTTCTATAGCAGTCGTAAGTGATGTTACGATATCTTTTAGAGTTCAGAGTATTTTGAAAGATTCCAAAAAATTCAAAGAGAATTGAAAATTTTCAAAGTGTTTCAGAGAAGTCCGTAGGAATTCAGAAAATCTTGAAGGATTCAAAAATGTTATGCAGGATATCAATGACATTTGAAACATTTCAGCGGATTTCTAAGGAGCTTTAGGGATGAAGAACGTAAAATTTCAACAAAAAAAATTCAGAATTCTGCGGGCTTTAGAGATTTTGAGGTATTGAAGAAGATTCACGAGGTTTTCGGGAATTCCCGAGGCAAAAGATTCCATAAGATCTTACGAGAGTTGAAGGGAGACGTATATTTTAGATTCTAAGAATAGGTAACTATCTAATTTAATGTTCAAAACTTGCATGATACTATTTTGCTACAATTTTTCAAAATTAATTCTTCTATTAACAGTATTCTGAATTTCAAAAATGAGTCCTAGGCCTTATTACTTTAAATGGTTCACGGAATTCTGCGTTTCTTTATTATTTATTTGGAGTTCCATGTTTTTATTTTCGCTTCAAATAAGAATTGTAATATCGATTCAATATTTATCGTCAGCGGCTTATTCGGATCCTAGCAAGATCCTATATAATTATATTAGTAGCAGTTTCATAAAAAAAAGTTAACTAAACTATTCTTATCTTAAATTTAAACAGTTGGTTCTGTATACATTAAACTTTTATAGAACTCCATTTTGAATAAAAATCCCACCAATGAAATTGAGAGAATCTTTTTCCAAACAAATTACGCTAATGACTAGAATAATTGAATCAAAATTGAAATTCTTATCTCAAAATAAGAAACCCAAAGAACTTCAAATATTTTTTTTGGATAAACAATTACACATTTAGGTATTTAAAAAGAACTATACTTTTAATATATATCAAACATTGTCCTAATAATCAATGTGGCTTCTTTGACCCTTTTAACCAGTTTGAGGATTTTCCAGATTTGAGCTTGTGATTTTAGGACATAATTTCAAAAGTTTTCTGTTTCATGATGGAACATCAGGTGCCAGATTTAGAATATTGAGACTAGTTTACCTGATTAAAATTAGGTGGAAGAAATCTTGATGAATCGTTAATATCGCATAGCGTTAACGTAATTTTTCCATTAAATCAGAGTGCATGATTAGAAGCATGGGAAAATGAGTTCGAAAGTAAAGTGAGCCAGCTAGTGGGGAAACTTTCAGTTGGTAATTTCATTCGGTCTGATTAGGATTACGGGGGACGAATCACGCTTCTGGGAAGTTACGATTTTGTCGGGTTTAATTTGCGTTTCGATATTTTTTTTTCAATTGATAGCCAAGTTCCGTCGAAAATCTCGCATCGAAAAGTTGAACGCCGGCAGTAGAAAACGGCTTACGTCATCAAGTTTAAAAAATCGTTTTATTGCATATATTTTCTGAAAACGGCTCTAAACAATGGGAGAACATTTTTGGAGATTCCTAATAGGGATAGCAACGATACGCTAGCGTCTTTATAGAGTAGTCAGTCAGTCGGGGGTACTTGAAGCTGGTGTTTTTGGTGGTTTGGAGCCCACCTCAAACTGTAGGCTCCACTTACCCTTAAAGGGATAGTGGAAAGGTACGAGGAGAATGTAAAACCTCAAGTGACACAATCGAATCACCCAATCCACCAGAGTCTTCCTTTTAGTCTTGTTTCGGGCATGGCCTAAATCTGTTGTTCAATGGAAGAATCTAGTAAATGACATTTGTCATATAGGTTATTTTCTCTTGCATATATGCATGAAAATAATCACTATGGAAAAAATGACTTACTAGGTTCTTCCATAAGACAGCAGAAATGGCCATGACAATAATCGATCAAAGCTTGAACTTAAACATTCAGAGCCGTGTAAACAATTTCCAGTAGGAACACATTGTATTTTGTTGCTGCATAGGATGGATGTTCTTCAATAATAATGTCTGATCGATGAATAAAGAAGTTCTCGCGTTCATTGAGAAATAAATGCGAAAAACGCACGCAAGTAATCGAAACTGCCCGCTTTGTGGCTTAGGAACTGCTAAACTCTGCAGCACTCATAGCACCTCCCTTCAGCAGTCCCGGATTCCCTCATTGACGATCGGAATTCGGGGTAGAACATAAAGACATCTCGTATGAAGGAACATTGTGGTATAATAATAGTTTCTATAGATAATACATATGTGATTATTTAAAAGTAACTTTGAAATGGAATTAGTTTTTTTTGTTGCTTTCCTAAAGAATTGATCTTTTGTGATTTAGACTGTTTTCTGATGCTACTATTGAGTTGTGGAAAGTAAATAATTTTATTCAAATATTTCGATACTAGGTTATTCTTAAACCCAACAGAACGGATTTTCTTATTTAAAACTACTTCAAATGCAATGCAAGGCGCTCTGATCGAGCGCCTTGCCTTGAAAGAGGTTGAAGAGTTATTTCTCGAAAATCTTCAAGGGGGCTATTTGATTTGGTTTGTCAAGTTCCATTACACTTTTATTATTTAGTCATAGATTGAGAATCACTCAGTTTCGTATTGTTTATTTGAATGTATTGAAGTATTCCAAATATTTAATTTCATATGAATCTTTTGTCTTGAGCAAGAAATTCATATAGTCAATTAAATGCTGGTTTCATAAAAAAAGGCTGCGATTCACTGTACTCGATTTTCCACGGACGTTTCCCTGCGGGATCCAAATCCGATTGCTCCCTGCATTATCGTAACGATAACAGTAAATTGAAGGTCGTTAGATAGCGGCAATTGGCTGAATTTCCGGATATTTTCCAGTCGACTCGTTTTGCTTTATCAAAAGGTAGAATTTTTACTCCCTCTCCTCCCACATTTTGAGGTTAAATTCCTATGGGAGAGCGGTTTTGTTCCATTTCCGAACTATAGTGTTCGAATTGCCTGCAGTCATAAAATGGATCTCCGCTGTGTGAAGAACTTGTCCGTGCAGTTTTCCGTTTTGATGTTCAAAATTCTGCCGTTGCCCCGTTTTTCAAATTCAAAACGTCGACGGAATCGTGCGGCCTTTACTCAGGCCAGTAAAAATATAAAAGGAAATGAATGGTGACGCTAAAAATCAAATTTCTTCACGGAATTGTTGGGAATGGAAAAAAGCAACAAACCGACGATCAAACTTGAACAAAGCACTCTTATCGCCTTTATTTCAATTTCAAGTAGAAACAAAATGTCGCCCCAGAGTCTTGCCACTTTCTTGGACAGTAAAACTGAGAAATGAAGGTTTAAAAACATTACCGTATGTACTTTATTTGAATGTTCCTGAATTCTGAAATAAATTTCTCGGTTTAAGCTGATGTGAGAAACTGGTTCCGGACATGGCGTCATATTAAATTCAAAAAGGTAATTTTTAATGAAATCAAAGCACGGCATTGCCGAAGAATAATTGCACTTGAATTAGACTGTTCAGTAAAAAGTTAAAAAGAATGATAGCGTTACATTGTTCAATTGTATTACATACTCTGGATTGAATAAATTTTTGTCAAATTATTTACTTCCGAGCGATATATCGATGGTTACTTTTAGGGTTGAACACGTTTTCAAAATTTGTTCTTGCTCATATGAAATTTAGGTTATAAATAACTAATATGCGCTACGAAGTAGCATTATCGCACTTAGAACAATTGTTAACTAGCTGTGAATTCGATCTTGGTTGTTTGAACTCTTTTTTCATAATTATATGGTGCTCATTTTACGATCACTTTGCTTCCTATAAGCAAATGTATTTGCTTCCTCATAGAGGGAGATTCGTGATGGTAAAAATTAAATTTTGTATGTTCTTGCATGATTTCGAATCATGGGCCTGATACCTACCTCCCTTTTTAATAAAATATATCAATGTTATATGTTAACTTATTTTTCTTTGAAAAAAGTAATTTTTTAAGTTCTTGTATCAACTTTGAATTAAGCGTTTGGAACAAATTTACTACAGAACCTTTTTTTTCGAATACTATGAATGATTACAACTTCCTTACTCTTCAATAAAATATAATAATATCCGAGGCAATTGATCTCGAACCAAGTAACTTTTCAAGTTTTTGTATCAACTTTGAATTATGTGCCCGAAAAAATTTTACTATAAAAAATCTATTTTTCGAATACTATAAATTAATAAACTTCTTTACTTTCAGATAAAATTAATTATTACTGGAAGAGAGAATAATATTGGTTCGAAATTTTCAAAAAATTTTAGAAATTTAGAAAAAAATTGAGAAAAGTCGATATGCCTCGCCGGGAAAAATTGGGATGTTACTTCAGTTTCGCGTCAGAAATTTTTTACACTCATTTCAGGATCAAAATAAAACATATCTGTTATATTTAAAAAAAGCTCATAATATCGCGAAGCGTATTTCAGGTTTTTTCTGTCAACTTTGTTATCACACCAAATTCCTTCAAAATCGAATTGAACTGATTCCATCGCTTTTTTCCCGAAATAGTCGTTGCACGTCCCTGCAATAAAAACATGTGGAAAAGATCCTGGTTTCCTCATAGGTTTTGAATTTGAACAAAATATATTTTTATTGCCTCGAAAAGTGTGTTCATTAAATGCCGGAACGTTGGTACATTCTTCAAAATGTATTTCTCACTGTGATCCAAAAAAAATAGTAGAAAAAGAAGGGAGAGAAGTTGGAGGTTGCCTTTTTCTTTTCTTTTGTGTTTGTTTTGTCTAAATAAGGTTCTGAATTCTCACAATAGTATGAACTCTGTGAAATCTTCAAAAATACATATCATCGTCTTATACCTTTATTCATGTGTTCTTTCTTGCTCCGCGCTTTCCTCGTTTTTCATTTTTTCTCTTTTTCCCTTGGCTCCTTTCCTTTCGTAATTTTTTTGCTCTCTATTTGAGTAGAGTGGGTTGCAGCATTTTATGTCCATGGGGTGTTGTAACAAAAGTACTTCCTCTTTCCACTCATCAGGTATTTACAGATAACTCTATACCTGTGCCAGAGACCTTTGGTCCTAGGGGACTTGATTGCGGAATTAGTCGGCACTCCGTTTTTTGGAGTGAATTTTCACTGACACTATAGGATTTTTTGTATGTGTACCGCTAAAAGGTTTCTAACATTTTTTTGATTGTATTCAAAGAACTCGAAATAGAAGACTAAGATGGATTAGTGTGGGTCGGGGAAATTAATTTATGGGATCTCGAGAATTCATAGGACTTGAAAGTTTGTGTATCCTACAAGTATTTTATGCTGAAATTTTTAATTTGATGGGAAATTAATTAGGTTATCGGAAGCTCACGCAAGTTTCAAAAAGCGTAGATCGTGAAATTTGTTTTATACATGATGCATTTATAAATTTTGATGATATTTGCCTACGAGAATTTTAGTATCCATTAATTTTAAGTGACCTAATAATGTTTAAATTGTCGTTTTTTTTCATTTCGGCCGCCCTTAAATTTGCAGAAATTGGATACAAATATAATAAATAAATCATGCGTTGTATAGCTAAGCAGGACTTTCAAAATGATAACAAAAAACTTGAAAAATCTCTAATTATCACCGTATTATACCGAGATCATGTTTTTTAGCAAAATGAAAAAATAAAGTTCCATTGGCTTTTCCTATTTTTGTATTTTTTCTGTTTTGACTTCTTTTACACCTTCCTGACAATGTTATGTTTTAACCCTCTACCGCCCACAGTAACATATATGTAACATTTGGCAGCCTTGAAGTTTTTGAAGTATAACTTTGAGACGAATGGCATTCTTTTATTGCACCGATTCACATCTTAGTCAGGAGGGTTGTCGGTATAAACTTGCACACTGTATAGCAATGTACCTGCGTAATAACATGCTTCATAATTTCTTTAATCAGAAAACAATTTTTTTAAGGGCGGTAGAGGGTTAATACATTTCAATGATTTAAAATAATAAAATTAGCAAAGCCGTCATTCTGAACTATTTCACTATTTTAATTCAATAAAAAATCCTAAAGTCGGAATGGTCTAAAAATCGCCACATTTGAAAATTACGATGGGCGTGCTGAAATTCTTGCTTCTCTTTGGAAAGAGAGAATAAAAAAATTAAATTTTATCTAGTCGGATCAAATTTTGCACTTCCTCATAGAGGTCAGATGTCAAACTCTAAATTTCTTCTTTGCTTTCGTGCTTACAAAAAAAAAATACTCAGGCCAACGATAGCCAAATTTTCCATTAGAATTTTGACGATATGTTATTTGAAAGGAACACATTTTTGTATACATTTTTTTACATCATTTATTTTTGCTTCTCATAATTCAAACTCTTTGTTGACCTTGGCTGTAAGATATTTTTGATATTATTCATTGGCGTCCTATAAATGTTTTTCATGTTTATTTAGTACTTTTCATATACTCTCGTATAAGAGTAAAAAAATTATATTAAAAAATTTTTTTTTTAATTTATAATGTACCGATGAATTCGAATGAAAAATATGTACCAACCTATTTGCACCGAACCTTTCAATTACTAAGAGAAAAGTAAATCATGAGAGGAAAGTTACCTGATTTTTTTTTCTCAAAAACTGTTTATATATTTTGGACATAACTTATTAAAAAGGGATAATTTCCCATTTGTGTGTTTCTTATTCCAAAGGTTATATACGGCCATAGAACGAGTGATTTTGATTCTATATCCGCAGATTTTTGTTCCGTTTTAGTGGGATTATGTAGTATTTCATATTGAATTCTCCATTTTTAACATTTGGGATTTTTTGGGCAATAATATAGATTGAAAATCTATTAAGAAAGAGTCATATAAAAATATGAATGTTTCAGTTATAAGGAAGAACTTCCCATCTTTGCTGTGGACTCGTTTGGATTTTTGAAATTCAGAAAATTAATTTTTCATCATACGTCAATCGAAAATTCGACTTTCGATGCCTGTGGAGCAGGCAGATCAATGCAAATGGCGGTGTTCTGTGTACATTGATCTGTCACTTTCTTCCCTCTGGTAGAAAACTCGATTCTCG
>WSXT02029943.1:0-13764 GCA_011762715.2 Neuroterus valhalla | reverse complement strand
CTCCCCTATGTAACGCAGTTTTCCGACTTTTCTTGTAGTTTTCGCCATTGCGTAACACTAGTATAGACCCCCCCCCATATGTTACGTAATATATGGATGGCCCCTTATTCAAAATTTTTCGGTCCAGTAGCTGCCGAAATATTCAGCCACTAATACGTCAATTTTAGCGCGAATCCGATTGTTTATAACACTCTCACTTGAAAACAATTCGTTGTTTGCAAAGTTTCATGGGACATGAAAGTTTTCTCTTTCTATGATCTTGCCAAAAATAATTGAAAAATCAAAAATGACATCATTGTGAATTAAAAATATTTAAAATTGAACGATTCCAGAATTTGCGTTAACTCGAAGAGTTGAAATTGTGAAATGAGGACATTTTTATACCTTAATCTCTTATTTTGAGCAAAATTATTTCCAATTAAATCATTTAATATTGAAAACATTTATTTGAAAATTGTTTATCAATGAAGTCTTCTTCCGAAATGGAAAATTAATTCACATCCGAAGTTAATTGGGATAATCTAATATTCTGATATGCTACAAACTGAACTCTTCAACCTCAAAAAAATTGCCTAACTTATTGTGATATGAATGATATATGAGCAATGGTCGCGTCGAAGCGAAAGAAATGGGTTTTGCACCGATAATTTTATAAACTCTTGGCCGAAGAATAGATTCACTGTCATTCCTCAATTTCTTCTGGTTTTGAAAGTTCCCGATAATTTTCCGGTCCAGTGGCCAACACCCTGGGGAAGCGGAAAGTTTTGAACAAAGTACCCAATAATGCACACATGATTTGAATGAAATATGACATAAGGAAAACATTCAAATAAGGAACAACTTTGTTAAATTGGAATCGTTTCTAAAAACCTTGGATATATTTATATGTACATCGTACATTTATAAAACGAAATATCGAATCGTTATTTTCGATCTAGCAGATCGGGAAGTGGACTATCACCGCTGCCATTAGGCAACCGGCTAGGTGGATTGGCCGATTATTGTTTATTATAATATCACTACTACGTAAGCTACCTTATCAACTATATCTACAATAGAGAGAAGCCTAAGACTCTCGCCCATATCTGTCCTAATCGTTCAGTCTGACCATATCATTTCATCTTTAAACTGATCATCGTAAAGTCCCTAAATAAAAAAAATATTTCAATCATTGAGTTAAGATCTACGCCCAGGACAGATACGTGCATGATCCAGTCGAATCACATAAGAATTAAAAATATTTCACACTCCTTTTAATCGCTCCTTCCATTCGACGATATACAAAATCATGTCCATCTACAGCTTTAGACGAATTATACAACTCTGACGTGGATTAAAAAATGGACGGTCTAACATTTATCCTTGCAAACTTTTTTTACTTGAAGGGATATTATATATCTTAGTCTCATCCCTTGCCCGGCTCTTTCAATTTACACACTTCATAATTTAACAAATATTAAAAACGATTTCTTTTCGAATATACAATTTTTGCCTGTCTGTTTATTTTTTTTAATTACCAACAATCAGCCAAGAGGGTTGACTAACTACTAAAATGGAGTTGTTCGAGTCAGCTGCTGAAGAAACGGAAGTGTGCTTCATACGTATGAACAAGAGCCACAAAATCTCGCCAATTTTGGTAAAAGTGGTCTTGTTTAAACGCACGTGTTCATTTGCTTGACTCCCCTGCAACTGCTACTCGAGTCTCACATTATTTGACAAAAGCGCAGCCTTAGGCTCCACACATTTCTCTGTGCAGTCATCAAGTCTCACACAGATTTATACCTCATACTCGAAAAGCGCACATGTAAAAGTGAAAAATAGACTTTTACACTGTTTTCTGTGAGTCCTTATGTATTCATACATTTTCAAATTCTCATACGCAAAATCTCGCAACACACGTACCTACTTATACATCTGCTTACACAGTGCGCACACCACTCGACCCTTTTTCAGAGCCTCCCTAGGTACGAGCGACCATCGCGAAAATATTCCAGCACATCCAGAGGTGGCAAGTGATGCACAACTTCAAAGTTCGATGTGCAATTGTACAATCGCATCTTGATGACACCGATTGCACAATATGTAACGTAACTTTCAAGTGATTTCAAAGTCATTTGCAATAACTTACGTACACAACTGACAGAAGTTATGCACCTCTCAGGATGATTTATCGCCTTCGCCTTGAACCAGCGTTTTGAGTATTTCGTTTCTTAAATATTTTGTATCTTCATCACCTTCGCTTGCGATTGCAAGAATATAACGAATCCTTAGTTCTAAATATTTACAGCACCATTAATTTTTCATTATAAATATAAGCAATACTTTAAGACACTTTCCTCAACAACAATTGCTCAAAAACAAAAAACTACCAGTCAGGCTATATTAGCCTTTTCATTCTCACAGAACTCAATTAGTTGTCTTTTCACATCCGTTGAGTACCCACCAGCAACTAGGGGCAAGAAAACTTGATAAAAACTGGTCATCACTTCTCCGGTTTTCCGCCGGGTCGTCAGTCTCTCTTTTTCTAATCTGATCCACGTGATATGTCACGTTAGGAAACAAGATACGTGACTCACTACCTCTCAAAGAAGGATATTTCTCTTCACATCCTGAGGATTCACTTTCGTTCTGAGGCTTACATTATTTTCGCAACTCCACTTCAGCTTCGCACACACATGGCAGTTTCACAAATATCGAAAATTAAGTAAAAGTTCCGTTTCTCCAACACAGTCAAATAAAATGCCTATAAAAAGTACTTTTCAAATATAAAAAAAAAAGATTATTCTGAATTAACAAAGGATGTTTCATCTTGCGAGTTCATATTTGTTTCAGATCATTCTTGATTTCCCGAGAACAATTTTTCTGGATGAATTTAAAGTCAGAAATAATTTAGTGTACGTCATCTTTAAAAATCAATCTCCCTAATGAAGTCATTTCAAAGTCTTGTTCCTTTGGAAATTTCATTTGTAACTTGAAGAGAGACCCTCTTAAGAGCACCCAGTTTCTCGATGTAGGAGTCCCCAGAATTTTTGCCATTTTCGACAATCTCGGGCTTCAGGTTGAGTTTAGTGTTTCCATTGGGGATGGAGGTTACTGAAGAGGCCTCGTCTCTAGCGCTGTTGCGTTCATCTCCAAGTCTAGTACTTCCAGAGTAAATTCTGGGTCGACCAGGAAACAGTCTTGAAAGCTTTAAGGCCATGGGATGCAGCAAATGTTCCTCGTAAACATCTCGTTTTGGGTCAGCCGTTAGCAGACTAACGAGGATGCCTACCAGAACGGTGGTCAGGCTCCCTATAAGAGCATAATACATGTAGGTTATTCCATAGACGTACTCAAGAGGTGACGTGCTGACCTCTTCAACTATTTCATTTTGCGCCTTCTCAGACCAGATATTTGCTGGTCGCATAACGTGAGGAGAGAATGTGTCGTTTGTGCAACTATCTACAGAGAGAGGGAGATTTTCCACTGGAAGGTTCAGCATCAGTCGACCGAACGTTAACCAGAGGGTGGTGATGTGACTGAAAACCATCCCTGCCGAGGCTCCCTTCCAGTTTGCACAAGGCACGAGCATTGCTAACACAAAAACTCCAAGAAGTGGACCAGATGTCGCTGAGGTCATTAGCATTGATGACTCGATGACACCTGGTAGCATTCCCACGAGGAAGCTGATTCCGATTATCAATAGGCCGTAAATAAGACCGACTGCCTTAATTAGATGTAGCTGCTGGGTGTCCTTCAGGTTGCTGAACATTGGCATTTGGCTGAGGAAGTCTTCGAAGGTCACGGTGGCAAGGGACTGAAGGTTTGAGACTGCTAAAGTTAGGGCGCTGTTGAAGAGGGTGGCCATCACGAGACCCAGAAATCCTGGGAGGTACACGAATTTGTCTTCAACGTAGAAGGGGACTATCTCGTCAAATTTGGAAATGTAGCCTTTGGTGTAGGGATCACAGTCTAGGTAATTTGCAAAGATCACCATTCCTACTACCCAGGAGAGGGAGAAGAGGACGGTTATCACCGGCATGTTCGCCATCATCGTTCTGAAAGAAAGATATACTGGTTAATTATTGAATAAACATACTTTTAAACATCACATCTGTAGAGGAAAATATATAGTTCTAATCAGCCCCATCCGACTCCTTGAGAAGATTCCCGTAAATATATGATGACTGGCATTCAATGGGGTCAAGAAATTCCGACAGAGAGCTCGTCGGTACATCGGCCCTAGTTCAACGCAGTTAAACCAAAGATATCGCGTTTTTGACTTTAGCCCTTATGTCATAATTACCGTAATAATATTATTAATTAAAAATGCAATAATATTGTAAGTATTGAGTGATCTAAAATCTGATTAAATCAGTATTAGTGTTCAATTTTATTCCATTATTCTAACCTCCAAGAAATTTCAAAATGATTTTTCAAAATCATTTAAAATCGACACATCGACTACACTTCTCATCTCAAATTTGATATAATCTTTGAGTTATATCCCAGAAAACTCAACGAAAACCTAACTTTATTTCAATAAAAATAATCATTAACATTATACTTGTCCAATTACACATTGTTAGGAAAATTTTTGAACTCATTTTTAAGGAAAAGAATCATTTTATCTCACTTGTTTCTCATTTCTCTATAAGAATTTGATGTACGGCATGCTTATTACAAAATACAGTATTAAATTGAAAGAAGTTACTGATTACAGAAAAACGTACATGTATCAAGAAATTGTTGTTTCCTTTCAGAATAAGATTGAAAGTATTCATTAAAATTATGCACGATGATTGTAATGTAAAAGGGGATAAATATAAAGATTAAAAAAAAGAATACATGTATAACCGAAACATTGAAAAATAAAAAAATAAAAACTTCCTTGAAAAGGCTTAAGTTAAATAGCAGACCCTCAAGTCATATGAGATGGTTTTTTTTAATTTTTTCAAAATTTAGTAGTAGTGGAAGTTTGTTCATGTTGTGGGCTTGTGATTTAATATCATTTAATATTTTCAATATTTTTGTAAAATCATTAAATTCCAAAGGATTCTAATTGAAAATCTCTTCATTTATAATTATAAAAATTGCATCTATTTGTTCATGTTGTGGGCTTGTGATTTAATATCATTCAATATTTTCAATATTTTTGTAAAATCATTAAATTCCAAAGGATTCTAATTGAAAATCTCTTCATTCATAATTATAAAAATTGCATCTACTTTTCTTGTTAGGAAATTCGTCTAATCAATGTGAATATTAAATTATATTTTTGAAAATGTAACGAAAATATAAAATTCTAGAATTTCAGAAGCTTTGGCTTTGGAAAATTAATAGAGTTTTCAACTTAAAAATGTCGAATTTCAATTGCTTCGAATTGGAAATGAATTGAATCTTAAAGTTTCCGACTTAATGTTTTTAAATTTCTAACGCTTTTGATTAAACATGATACAATTTAAATTCCTTTGTATTTCAACGAATCCAATTTCCCACATTCTAATGTGGGAAAATTAAATTTATTTTTAATAGAAACTGTCCAAATTTCAAAAATTGATTGTCATATTTTTTGTTTTGAGAATTGATAATTTTTTTAAATTTCAAATTATTCAATTTCCTATGCTTTTGTGAAAAAAGAAAACAAGATTTATTTCTTCCTAATAATTTTTAGAAATTATAGGTAGGTACTATATTTGAAATGTTATCTTATCTGAAATTGTGTAATCCGGAATATTGTTGCAAATAGGATAGCATTTTTACTGTTTTTATTTATTGACAATATTTCTGATTCCCAAAAATTAATTATATGATTTAACATTTCCTGCTGCGAATGTAGCTTTAAGATGAGATATCTTTAATTGAAAATGATGAATATTGAAATGCCATAAATAACATATTAAAGCAATCAAACATAACGTTTGTTATTTATTTATACAGCTTAGTTTAAGGAAAAAATTATGCATAATTTATCAAATTAAAATGAAATTAAATTAAAAATATAAAAATGCATATTTTGGTATTTACTACACGTTTCAAAATAAACATATTTTGCATATACTTACATCCTCTGAATATAATGTTCCTATCTGTAAGTTCCAAAACCCAGTATATGTAAGGTACAGAATATTAGAAGAATATCACAATATATTATAATTATAAAAATAATTTTAAAGAATATTAGTAAATAATATTAACTGTTGAATATAATTATTTTCATTATTATTATTATTATTCCTTATTTTAATTATTTCAAACTGTACTTGTAGGTGATTAATTTTTTCCATTTATCACGTTATTAATGCAATGTATGTATATGGAAAAATATATATGTACTCAAACATTTTTACTCTGTTCCTATCGGTATTTTTGGTGAGATTTTTTTCCTTTAAAAATATTATGTAATGCGTTTCAGTCTTAACATTATCCTTTCATCATAAATTAAAATTGTATAAATTATTTGTCCATTTTCCCATATGAGATAATGTACAAACAGGGCCGATGCGCCGACCCGCTCTCTGTCGGAATTTTTTGGCCCCAATGAAAGCCAGTCATATATTTACGGATGCTTGCCATGCAAAAGCTTAGGAGTCGGATAGGGCTGGTTCTAATAACAAAAAAAGTTGTGAAATGTCTGTCATCTAGGGTAAATATTATATGGATTTAAAAGGGATATAGGGTAAGTAATATGAAACCAGCCACGTATGAAAAGCAATATAGTTCAGAGGATGAGAAATGTGGACTAAAAATGGAACCAAAATTTATTTTTGATAAAATGAAAGGGGATGAAGGACTTGAGTATATTATGGGAGGATCAAATGAAGCTTCCTAAGTGAATATAAATTTTTAAAAATATAGCGACTCGATAAGAGACAGGTCGAACGTATGGAAGGCTCTCAGGTCCAATGACGTATATGTTGAGGAAGCGTGGAAAAGAAGGAAGAAACAAGATGACGAATTACGTTGGATGTCCTTAGAAATATTCTAAATTAAAGAATTATTTTCCTAAACTTGTTTCTAACACTGAATTTTTTAATATTATTTTTTTTGGCAGGATGACAGATTTAAAACAAAATCCTATGCAGGTGCCACCGAGCACGAGGAAAATTGCACCACTGAATTTATTTTGAGTTTGGCATGTAGATATATTTTCGAAAATAACAAGACAAAATGATAAAGGGAAAGAATAAATAAACAATGGTTAATTTATAAATGAGGAAAAAAAGTCGTAAACAATCAGGCTGGAGTGTTATTTTGCATGTTATTTTTATTATTCGCAGAAAAACCTGTGTTATAAATATGTAGAATGATTAAAAAAACTTACTTGACAACTTTTCCGCGACTACTCATGCTGCAGTATCGCTGAACAAAGTTTTGTTGACATCCAAAGATTGACAAGCTCATGAAAAGCTGACCCACCGTTGCCGAAACTGTCGAAACTCGGATCGTTGGATCCATGTCAAAACTAAAATTAGACAAAGGGAAAAAATAATTCCTAATTCGTTGAATTTTTACAAATTTGTATTACATTTTTTCTTAATTCAACAGAAATATGTGTTTTCATTCGTCCAAGGTCAAGAGAAATCAAAAGGAAGTATGTAAAAGGATTTTGTCAGTGAACGTGTTTTTTTCGTAGTGTTTGTATCACTCATTCACTAGAGCAGATAAGGCCAATACATACTTAAAAAAGTCGAGGCGTCCCCGTTCTTTAGTCACGTTGAAAACTGTGCTAATACTTCCAACATCTACGGTACCATGAATGATAATTATAATCGATACACCAATCATCGTGAGTCCTTGAATCACATCAGAAGTTATGGCAGCCTTTAAACCACCCTGCAAAAAAAGGCAAAGTTAGTATAGGTAATGTGCAACATAAAAAATTATTAGTCATCATATGAGTCATGAGAATGAACAATTATAATTTTACGTCTGACTTTATTGTAGACAAATAAATTATTTAGTTGATGACTCGTTTTACTGTTTGTTATCAGCAACTGTAATTTATGAGATTTTTCATGAAGGAGTATGAATGTTCTCTTTCAATCGATTTTTGAATGACGCAGTGTTCAGCATAACCCTTGTAAATTTGATAAACACTTAATGTGCGTCAAATTTATAAAATAATTTATTTCCGATTCCTTAGAATCACTTATTTGTGATTCTAAGGATTCTAAATTTGTGATTTATATCTAGAAAACTTTCGAGAGTTTTCATTAATTTTGGTATACAAAATATACAGTTTTTGAACTGAACTTACCATAAGCGTAAATGCGACGGATATGGCTGTTATACCAATTATACTGGCCCAATATGGAAGGCCTATCACAGTATATAAAGCGACGCATGGCGTAAAAACTGTTACAGCCAGGTTCAGCAAACTTCTTATAACATATGAAAAACTGGCAAGACATCGCACCAATCTTGAGTTGAACCTGGGAAAAAATCAATATTAATTTTAGGTAATTGAGTAAGAGTATTTGGAAAAGATGATAAAAAAATGGCCTCATTTCATGTTTCCTTCATACTCTAATTTCATCATTCTGTTTTCCAATAGAATTTAAGATAATCAGATTAAAGGAAAAATATGTTAAAAATAAATGACATCACTTATTTCAAAAATGAGGTAATAATAAATGTCTTATCAGAAACAGCATTATGTGCAAAAAGACGATAAAGAATACATACATTGAATTAAACATTTAAACTGAGTCTCAACGATCTCATACTTTTTAGCATTTCAGAAGAAGTATCTGTAAATGCAATGTAAAACCAGTACTTTCTAAAAATCAAGTATTGGATTACTAATACCGATAAGAAAGAAAGTATAAGATTTGATACTTACTAATACTCTTCAATGAAATGGATTCTTTGTCAATGGAAAAATAAAGTTGAATGAAGGTAAGTTATTCTAGCTGTTATCGGGTGGTGGGAAAGTTTCCATCATTAGTATGGTATTTTCTACCAACTCGATTATCTTATAATGGAAGCTAATGCTGATGCCAGAAATAACATCTATTTCCGAAAGAAAAAAGAATCAGTTGTGAAGATAAAGCTGGAGTTATCTACTCTAATGCAATTGCAGCGTTAAAGGAGAGTATTAATGTGTGTGTTTTTTTATTTCTTTTATTAAACAACATGATAAGATTGAAACGTTATTCACACTTCTATTTTTCCGTATTTTTCTATTGAATGTAAGTTCAGGAATGTGAATCATCGCTTCTACACGTGATGAACCAAAGATAAACATTGATTGAAGTCGATCAATAACTGAACATGTGGAAGAGTGTAAACGGAGCGGATTTAGAGATGTATGGATAATGTATACGCAAAATTCGAAAATTACAAAATTAGACGAAATCGGCAGTAGAAATGAGGTGGGAGGGAATAAAAATCAATATGCCTCTTGAAACTTTTTGCAAATTTTGAAATTCTCATACTTTGTCCCTGTCGATAGGAAAAAGTTTATTTAAATTCTTTCCGTACTTTGAATAAAATCAGTTGACTTTACACGGATGTTTATTTCGATGCCTTTGATTTCTTTTCTTTCAGAATAAGATAACATAAGTAATTTTATATAGATATATAATTTTCAAGAGTGGCTGAATACACTTTGACTATTACACTTGAAAAAGGTGTTTTCAGAAGAAATATCCTTTGATGCAGACGTTCAGTTTGATAAATCTTAAGAACCATTTTTAAATTGTTTTAATCACATTTATTTAAATTTTACTGATGATTAAGTATGTTGTTCATGCATGGAATGTACTGAACACATTTTACGTATTGTTTTATATGCTCCAATTGCATCAAAAGCTTTTGTATGGTAATCCGAAGTAACAAAGCGCATGAAACATAGGTTTATATAAATTATTATAAACAATTTTCAAATGCCCCAGTACACCGTCTGTTCTGCTTGTCTCAAAGTACATTTTTTCGGCAATATTCGGTTGAAATACGAATGCTTCAATTGTCGACAAAACATTTCAAAATGTCAAATTGCCAGATTCCTCTTCATTAATTTTTCTAGAAATTCACATGGGGATAGCAGAAAATGGTTATTTGTTCAACAAGTGGGGAAAACGATCAATTTCCAACGAGTGCGAAGTTTTTAACACGAGCCGAAGGCGAGTGTTGCAAACACACGAGTGGGTAATTGCTTGTTCCCCACGAGTTGAACACACTATTTTTCCCAACATGTCGAGTAAAAATTCGATTTTCACCGGCTATTTTATTATGGGAAAGTGGCATATTTTACCATTGAAAGTAAAATCTAAGTGGGGAATTCACCGCATCAGCTGATCTATTTTCCCCACTAGTGGGGAAAATAACAAGAATGGTAAAATATGCCACTTTCCCTTAATAAAACAGCCGGTGAAAATCGAATTTTCACTCGACATGTTGGAAAAATACATTTTTTGAAGGCTCACTTTCTAGAAACGTATAAAGAACTATTGAAACTACGAACTTGAGATTTGATATCCGCCCAAAAAAGCGACCACTTATGAGTTAGAAAAAATACTGAGAGCCTTGGAAAAAATCTACTTTCCATTGCAATTCCAAATTTTAATGGAACAATTATTGAGGGAGGAAGGGTAAGGGATAGGAAAATTGTTAGGTGTAGAATTGCGTGTAGAATTGAGATAAAAAAGAACAGTTTTCGCGGTATAGTTACCTCTTTTTATACCGGTTAACGAAGAATATAAAAAATGAGAGAAATGAAGACAATTTGGTTAGTTAGACCCTTATTCTAAAAGCTTCTCTTTTAGTCCAATTTTCTTTGGGCATGACTCAAGTTAAACCTTTAGGTGCGTAAAATTGATATGAAAAATAACATTTCCTGGGTTGCTTTTCTTTTCAGTGGTTCAATAATAAGGCAAATGAGGCCTATGCCTACGGAGGTAGCTTGTCGACCTCTTCTCGATCTGCTAAAATTTTTCTTATACTTTTTCGATATATTATCGTAAAGTGAAATTTTATTTGTGTTTTTTCCTAAATATTCCAAACGTATTGTAATAACTCAAAAGTTAGAAAAGTAATTGAAAATTCGCTTTTTTTTCATCTAGGGCTTGCAATACTCAGGATATGTCTTCAAAAGATAATCAGGGTATGCGAGTTCTTTTCCGTTAAAATTGGTTCACTGATTCACCATTGGATCTCACCGATTCAAATAGATAGAAATAGGACACTGTTTGGTATCAGCAAAAAATTTACACTATACGTAAGTACGTTAGTGAGCTCTGACCGATTCAAATTTAGAGAGAAGGGGATTTTAAATTTGAAGGTCGAGAGCTGCCTTTCAATATTTTTTTGAAATCCTAGTTAAAATTATGATGCCCCTAATACTGAATATTTTTCATTGTTTCTAGGTTTATTTAAAAGACAAATTCCTAGGAAATTTCCTCAAGTTATGGCGTAAATATAACAAATTCATCTAAGATCTTTGCTTTAAGTAGATTTTGAAACAAGAAAGTTGTTTCAATAATTGAACAATACATGTACTCAAGAAAATTCGTACCTGGAATTTTTCAAATCCATAATTTTATGACATGTTGTACAATTTCTGTTTGAGGGCATGTGGCACACATAACTTTCTTTCTAAATAAAATAACGGACTGAAGATTTAGGAAAAGCATGAGACGACAATGATCCACGTTTATGTACTTTATTTGCGTCGAAATTTTGCAAAACTTCTCCAGAAATAATTTTGCGCAAAATTCCGACGTAGGGCAAAAAGTTCGGTAATGTAGGAATTTGATTGTGTCGATTGATCCAGGGAAAATTGAAAAATTCTACAATTCTTTCGTCACAGCTTGGAAAAAAACCAAATCAGTTCAATATTTCGTGAGACATTATTAATTTTCAAAAAACAGAAATATAGAGCGTGATAAGAATGTAGCAATTTTTGCTACGGTAGCATCAGCTGCTACACTAGGCAACTAATTAATCAGCAGCGTCGGATATAAATATAAGGTTTCTGATTGAGTACCGACGAGCGTAGCTCTTTCTGCTAACACAAATCAAACTTCCACCGAAAATTCGCATCTAAGTTTTGAAAGAATCTTCACGTTTTGAGGCCTTCTATAGCCGAAAAACAAGTTTTGCTTGTCTGCCTGTTCAGCCGTAAGCACGGTTGCTCTCGAAAAAATGAACGTATCGCACCAGACTTTGGCACCCTTTTTTTGGCTCCTGAAAGGTAGAACCAGTTCCTTAATAAGCCTTCCTCACCCGACGGTTCTGGTTTTATTAATTGAAAGTGCGATGTAAGAATCGAAATTCCAATTCTGATACACTTTTCTGTGAACAATTTTGAGAAGAACGGCACTAACTACGTAAAAAGAGTGTAAAAGAGCAACTGTAACTTTTCGAATGTCCTACGAGTTGACCTCGATCTACTTTTTGTTAGGACTTTTTTTAGTTTTATTCATCGAGAATACTATGGAGGAATAAAACATTCCAAATTTGACTCCATGGATTTGGTTGCATGATAAAGTCTGATAGAGGATTCGTAGCTTTTCAAAAAACCGTGAATATATTGGCGCCTGATCAAGTACAAAGGGGTCTCTGAAATCGCTGAAATAGGCGTGACATCACATGCGAACGTTTGATTTTTCAACAAAAAACATAAAATACAAAAAAAAGTTTGAGGGAGAAACTGTAGATTTTTTGAAGGCCCATGAAATGTACGAGTGCGCAGTTTTTAAACAAGCAGCGATATTGATAATTAAATAATGATATTACCAATAATATCTAAAAAAAAATCGAGCGTCATTGTCGTGACCAGAATGTGCGCTTGGAAAGCCTACAGAGCTTTGAAATATTCCATTTTTACAAAGAGTTACGTATAAAGTTAGGCATCAAGACTCATATAAAATCCGGGATGTAAAAGATATATTTCTGCTCAAGTTTCTTTCGAGTGTGCATATGTAATAAAATTATCACAAAAGAAGTTTTCTACAGAATTATATTCATAACATAGCTTGGAACTAATTTTTTATAGAATTTCGATGGTTCTGGTTCTGTAAACCGGTCTTCTTATGCAGCACAGGAAAGAGCGGCGCATATTTATCTCTGCATTTAAAACGCGATCACATGGAAAGGCGAGAGTAAAAAGTGATTCATGTAAAAATGCTGGAGGTATTAAAGGTATGCCGAAAAATCATGACCGGCGAGGATAAGATGGATATCCAGCCATCTTTAATTTTAGCTTTGCGATCTTTATTCCTTTTTGCATACCGAGATAACCTGCAGAATGTTTACCCAAGTTCTACAGTTGCTAATTGCAAAGCTTCATATTACATTCTCATCATAATGGGAAGGTAAGGACTTTCGCGGAATTTATTAAATCTCCACGTTTTGAGACCTCCTGATTCTGAAAAAGTAGTTTTTACGTTGGTGTCTGTCCGTCTACTGTCATTGGCGTCGTCGTCGTTGGTGTCTGTATACTCCATAAATTTTGAAAGACTAATCGGATTGGAATACTCTTTGGAACACATTTTGAGGGACAAAAAAGACGGGTCAAGTTCGTTAACCAGCTATTTTGGATAAAAAATCAAAGAAGGGGAGCATTTTGAAAATTTGTTTAAACTTTTTTCCAAGACTTAAAAGTCGTAAGTACAATTTCTTGTAGCACGTAAAAGGAGAAGCAATATATCCTCATCATTTTTTTCGATAAAAACAAAATTTTCAGAGTTATGGTATGTTTTCGAAATTCAAAAATATAAAAGAAAATGAGAATTTATAGCCAAATAACGCAAGATTGAAAAGAAAGTCAGAGAGAAAAAA
>WSXT02029932.1:0-13764 GCA_011762715.2 Neuroterus valhalla | reverse complement strand
AGACAGACAGACAGACACCTTCGTAAAAACCATTTTTTTCTGACTCAGGGGGTCTCAAAACGTGGAGATTTCATCAATTCCGCGAAAGTCAATTTTCACATGAAACCAATACCTTCTCATTCAGAATGAGAATGTAATATTTGACGATACAAGATCAATTACACTCGCAGCTTCATATCTTAGAAATGTATGCTCAGCCGGAAGATTACCGCATGAACGACCATTCACCAAAATAAAACCAATATTTTCCATTAATTCTAAAATCCGTTCACCTCTTTTATTTATGGTCAAATCAAGTGACCTTCTTATACGAAACAGAGAAGTATCATCGAATATCTCTTCGTTAAGGTTATTATTTTCCCCAACCCTTGAATTTAATCACCCCCACTATAAAAATTAGCGTTTGGAAATCGTATTTGTATTTTATAAATTTCTGATTCTAATAACCCTTAGCATACTTCTGAGCCTAAATCTGGTTTTAAATATATTAGTCCAATTACAATGAGCCTATCCTTTGAAAGAGATTTTACAAAATCCACCACTCTAATAATGCTACTAAATTTAATTTTTTACATTCCCATTCTGAATGAGAAGGTATTGGTTTTGTGTGAAAATTGACATTCGCGGATTTAATGAAATCTCCACTCTTTGAGACACCCTGAGTCAGAAAAAATGGTTTTTACGAAGGTGTCTGTCTGTCTGTTTGTCTGCAGTCTGTAGTCTGTAGTCTTTAATCTGTGTACTCGATAACTTTCGAAAGAATTACCGGATTGGATTGCCCTTTGGCACACTTTCTGAATTTTCTCAAAAAATCGAAAATTACATATTTTTATCGCACAAAAAATAATGAAAAATGATCTGTGAACTCGATAACTTTCGAAAGATTGATCATATTCGATCGCGCTTTGGCACCCGTTTTGAGGGACCAAAAATGCAAGTCGTGTTCGTTAACCAACTGTTTTGGATCAAAAATTGAAGAGGGGGATCATTTTGAAAAATTTTTTGGATTTTTTTTTCCATAACTCAAAAATTCTAAGTACGGTTTCTTGTAGTAGGCAAAAAATGAAACAATTTATCCTTATGATTACTTTCATGAAAACAAAATTGTCAGAGTTATGGCATTTTCAGAATCCAAAAATATAAAAGGAATTGAGAATTTTTAGCCAAATAACGTAAGATTGAAAATAAAGTCAGAGAGCAAAAATGTTTCTTCATGGGGGCCTCACAAGATCGTGAAAAAATGATCATATTGGATTGTGCTTTGGCACAATCTTTTAAGTCCGCGAAAGAAGGGACGAATTCGTTAACCAGCTATTTTTGACCAATGGTTCTGGTTTTATCCATCAAAATCGCTTTTTGAAAAATCAGGAATGCATGTTTCTGCTCGAACTATGCAAGGTGCGAAAAAATTTTAAGATAAAAAAATGATTTATTTTAAAAAGACCTGTGAATTTCAAATACACCATTTTTTATCAGATGCATAGTTTTTGTTCAAATCGAGAAAAATGTTACCGAAAATGAAAAGTTCCATTTTGAGCAAAAGTATGCGAGATATAAAAAAATGAAAGAAACAAAAATTGTTTACCCTTAAAAGTATACAAATTCCTTGTTGATTTTTTCTCGAAAGGGCGAATAGTTCTCGTTTTTATCGTGATAACACATTTACAAAAATAAAAAGTTTCATCTTCCAGCCAAACAATGAGAGACAAGAAGAGATAATTTATAGAAGAATTGTTCCTCTAAAAAAGTTTCACAGGTTTTACATGAAATTTTTCCCAATACGGCGTATATATATCTATTTTTTTTTTCTTGACAACGCTCCTTAAATAATGCGAAATTCAATTTGCTAGCCAAACTATGCGAGATGTAAATATTAGTGGCGAGTATCGTAATAAGAATGTGTTCCTTAAGGCCAGTAGTGCCTTAAGTAAACTTTATACAGAAAAAATTTTATCAAAAATTAAAAAAAAATCTCCATAGAAGTGGAGGTTTTGAGCAGTTTTGCAATATTTGTAATTCTGTGTATGCATTACACTGTAAACTGAATTAAGCCTGTATGAAACCGAGCGCGAAGCGCGAGGTGTAAAAAAAACCGAGCGCCAAGCGCGAGATCCGAATGACGCGCGCCCTAGGCGCGCTGAAACCTACTTGCTCTTCTTGTTTTTTTTCTCTAATACCATTACTCCAGATTGCATTAAAAACATTCCAATGACCTGTGAGCTTTTGTGTTTGATAGGTGAGCCATGTTTTCGATATGCAAAGGATATCCGCGTTGACATCAGGGATATCCTTATCAAAATTTGAGTAACCATGTATATTCCGATAAATAATATGCAGGTCCGTGATGATTATTAGATTTTCAAGTTTTGTTGCGATATTTTATTTAATGAATCCGGGGTGTAATTTGTTTTGCCCGGGATGCTGAGATATTTGAAAGCTATCCGAAAGCTTACTTCTTCTTTAGAGAGTTTGAAACTTTTGGCTGTGTAAACCCTTCTTTAAAAAATGGTCTATAGTCCCGTTATCTACTGTTGAGGGTGGGCTAGAAGCTTTACGCTTTGCATAATCCTGATAAGAAGTGGTGTTCAATGGTTGCATTTCATTGATAGTTACACTTCCGGAAGAAATAGCAGGAAGATTTGATGTAGAGTTTACTCCAAGTTTGTTTCCATCGACGAAGAGCTGATTGTACGATAAGGAGGCCTTAAACCCCTTGGCTTTAAGCCCCATTTAAGTGAGGAAGGAGCAACTCGCTCTCTGCTTGAGCCTTCTTCGAAAAATCATCCGATAATCCGATCCTAGTGCTCTTCAGATTCCTGACTTTGACCAGGAGTATTTTCTTGGCCTTTATTGAGCGAAATTGAACCAGGATTGGACGGGCGTTGTTCAGTTAACCATTTCCTAATCGTTTAAAGTCTTCAAAATTATCATAATAGTCTGATACTTTGAGATTGTTTATTATAACAGAGAGGATTATTTCCTTCGTATCTTCGTTCTCCACTTCTTCTATTCCAAAGAAGATCAGATTGTTCTTTCTCACCTGTCTTTCAAGGAATTCAATTCTGCGATCTTGACTCTCAATATCCGACTCCATGCTTTTTTTTCTCTCAGCACCTTGTTTTCATTCGTCAGCTGATCGACCTTTCCGTGTCATAAGCCGATCGCCTGTTCCATTGAGTCGAATCTTCTCATCAAGGCAGAAAACTGCTCACCCTTTTTATAGCTTACAAAGATAGTAAACAGCACTCAGACGGATTAGCTTTTTATCAGTAACATTTCTGACAATCCAGCACTTAGTTTGTAAACTTTTAACACTATTTTCTGTAAAAATTCACGAAAAATGAGACGAACGAAATGATACGCGTCCTCTCGTACTGGCTGCATAACAGCGCCCCCCAAATAAAAATTCTTGACGAGGATTATTCCTTTTACTTATTAATTTTTTCGAAAAAATTCAATCGGAAGACCAAAGTAATTGGAGCTTTAAGTTCATATCAAGCTCACAACGAAGTTTACATTTCCAGTGAACATACGCATAACAAGAATGAAATCTGGTATGAACTTAAAAAATTGATTTCACTATTTTACTTTTTAAAGATTAAAATAAGATTAAATGCACAAATCTGAGGAAAAAGTGTTTACCTATTTTCGAAACGAAAAGATCTCATATTCGATATATTCAAATCATCAAAATCTCTTGTTCAGATAGTCGAAGAGAAAACACGGATAACTGTCATAATATTCCGAAAAGAGAATGAATGCAGTTAGTAGTTCAGAAATATGGATAAAATAACGACAGGAAAACATTGAATGTGCTGCAATGAAACTCCATTTACAGAATTGTTTGTAATTATACATAAGTATCTTAAGGTGACAGCAGAATTCATTTGGGAGAAGGTGCGATTTTCGGAAACGAGAAGTATATATTACACACTGAGAAATCCCGAAAATGCAATACCAATTCCTTGTTTATATTTGTTTGTAACCAGTGCTGCCTCTCTGACCATTCAGTGAGCCCTGTCAATAAAGAAATATTTTTGAAATGTATTATTTACGTCAAGAGAAGATATTATACTTGCCCTTGGCATGAATTTTATATAAAATTTATATTTTCTTCTCTTCAAGGTAATTTTCAGGCAAGTAATTACCGGAAAAAATAAAAAGTTAGGGGCAAAGATTAAAACTGGAACATTCCTTGGGACATGGGTAAACTTCAATGCATAAAAAAATAATTAATACTCTTCTTTGGAACACACTATCATACATGCATGCGTAACAACATTTTATATTTACCCGTGAAATCGACGAGAGCTGCCAAAGCGAAGACGAGAGTACCAACGGCATTTATTTTTTCTCCAAATTACATAGAATTGATTTGAACGATATCACGGCTACAGTGTTAGGTGTATATACTAGACGCTAACTTGTCTGTCCTTCCTAATTTTTTCATCGTTCCTAAGATGGAAGAGGGGGGATGAGCTTACTTTTATCAAATGTTTCTAAGATTCAACCATTCAGAATGTGGCACGTTACCTTATCACTTATATTTGCTTCATGTGCAGAAAAGAAAATAATACCGACATAAATTATCGTAGAACCTGGCAAAAAACGTTAAACAAGGTCACGTTCATGTCTTTCAAATATGATAATTATCAAGCCTTGTTGAGCAAAATCAATTTATGATATGGTAGCAAAAACTCTTATAATTTGTGATTGCTGTGGATCTTACGCTAACCAAATCCGAGCGGTTAGTGCCAGTCTTGGTTTTGCAAACAGTCACTCAAGATTACAGGCGAAAAAATGTGCAATTATTCATGAAATTCAAATATCTAATATAAAAATTCCCTTTTTTGAACTTACGAACAGCCGTATGTATGAGACTATTGTCAAAAGTTACTTTTTGCATCAGTTGACTATAAAAGTCATTAATCACACACAAGGGTTTTCTATTCAGATTGATTGGAACAGGAGATCTCGTTGAGGCAGTCTAGTCTATTAGTATAAGTCCTAAAAAAAAAGAGAAATAAATACTGAGTTTGATCTTCAAATATAAAGGTACGGGCGACAATTAAAATAGGTACGCCCGTAACTCAATGGGGAAAGTGCTAACGGAAAAGTTAAATGAAGCGCGGATCAATGACTGAAAATCATACGATCGATGGTTGCGTGCGCATACGCGGGAATAAATGATATTTGCGCGGGATCTATACAGGTAGCACCAGGTAGCACGGAGTGCACGGAGGTGATGCACCTAGCGTTATGGCAATCAAAAAAAAATAAATCAGGAGATATTTCCACAGATAAAAATTTTCCAGTTGATCTCGATAATTCAGACGCGCGATCGACCGTATCTGAAAAAAAATCGTTTGAACAAAACCATTCCGAACATAGTGATTATGATTTGGAAATGGAAGAGATGGACAGATTATTGGTAACTCTTGAGAAATTACAAAAAGATGTAAGCAAATCGATCCTTTCCCAAAATACTATGGTACGTATGGCAAGAAGGGAAAAATCGAGACGTCGTGAATTTGGAGTAGACACGGAAAATAGAATCGGATCCTTCGTCACATCTTTAGTTAATATAAATAGATGATCGGGTGGAAAAACAAAAAGGAAACTCAGATCAGCAAGATAGGATTCTGGAAGAGCATATAGCGGACATCAAGCAAAATGTCTGCTCACTCAAAAATAAAACAGAGGAAATCATAACCAAACAGGCAGAACTTATTGTTACGAATACAAACAATAGAAAGCGTTTCAATAATATTGAAGAATATCAAGATATTCTAGAAAAAAGGTTGGATAGAAATATGGGGGGTACAAACATCAAAATTCCATGGCTCCAACATTATCCGGTACCCAAATTTTCAGGCACAGGCAAAGAACGACCGATGATTTTCATTAGCGAATTTGAAAAATATATAAGGGCGTTAGACGTTAGAAGAGACGATTTCATTTTCGTGGTACACTCGTGCTTGGAAGGTATAGCCAGAGAATAGTGGAACCTTGTAGCAACCCCAGGAGAAAATGAATTTTCATTTAAAGAGAAATTTGTTGCGAAATTATGGAATGGTAGTATTCGGTTTCAAATAAGTACGGATCTTTAATATGGATTCTATCAGGGGAGAATATCAAAATCGGCCTACGTGATTAAAATGATTAATAATGCGAAAGACTTGATCCCACCTCCATCGGAGAGTGAAATTGTCTCGAGATTATCGCGACATTTTACGGAGGAAATTCGCACAGCATTCTTGATTCGAGATATTAAACATTTGATAAATTTATTGAACTTTTAGAGAATTTCGATCAGGCAGGATTAATAAATAGCATGGGGGCTACGATCCACGCAGGAATAGCGTTTATCAGCAGAGTAATTCTGGTCCTTTCAATCGCGATAATCAGTATGTAAGACACAATAGGGAAGGTATAAATAACTTCCAAAACCATGATCAGAAACCAAGAGGGTTGCATGATCATGAGAATAAAGGTCTCAAAAATAGTAATTTCGAGTTGAATAATCCGCCTCGATATCAAAATAACAACCGATACATGCATCGGGATAATTATCGATTTGGAAGTAATCGCTATTCTGGACAGACATACAATGGTTATTTACGCCAAAATAGTCAGAATCAAGGACATTCAAGTCAAAATAACAGCAATTATCCAAAAGACAATTCCTTTATAAATCCAGATCAGTCGAATTTGGACTATGTAATCGGCAAAATCAGGGTTCACATCCAAATAATGATGATAGGAATAGATCTCCCTATAATAATCGATCTTATGGCCATTATCGAGGGCAAAACAATGTTCAAAACCATCCTAAAATCCCATCCTGATCCCCGCGATCACATTAATAGAAACGTTTCTCAGCAAACTTACGCAAACGGACGGGTAGAGGAAAGTGTTTACAGACGAAACCCTAATGGTTCAAATCAGATAAACTGGACTACCGACAAAAATGATCAATCACAATTAAAAAGAGGTACAGATCATAGTATCCAACAAAATATGCCGCGACAGAATAATACGACCAAACAGACTAGAGTTATAGAAGTCGTGGAAAATCCTGATAAACGGGATGAATCGTATTTTGATCAGGGAAACGGGCTGGCGTTCTTGACTATTTTATGTTGATTTGAAGTTTTTATAAAATAAGACTTGCCACAGTATGATTTTCCGCAAATTGGGCGTTTCGAAGATGTGACTCTCCGCAAATGCGACATATTTTAAAAATTCATAATGGTAGAAAACAATGCACATTTAAATTAACGGGACGGAGCGCAAACCTGCGGGGTCTGGCGACGCGTAAGTAAGGGGAACGATGCACACCACGCATGCATGCCCCACTTTTTTGGAGGGCTCTCAGCGTGTCCAGTGAGCCGAGTGAGTCAGCGCCAATCCAGAGTCGTCAAGGCGCCCTCCAAGAGAGTGGGGATACCTCACCTCTCCCGATCTATCAAGTCAACCCGCTTGCCTAAGATGGGACTTTGTGCTCCGGCCCGTTAATTCTTACGTCCATGTAGAAAACCAACGTGCGCGTGATGCACAGGATTTTCATTCTCCTACTTCTTCTCTGTTATTATAATGAGAATGGAAGTACTGTTCCTGAAACATGTTTGTCCCATTCGAAGTGTTTTATAGAATATTCCCATATTTTCAATTCTGGGTTTAACTGCCCTAGAGAATTCTGTTCGGAGAATGGATTTTGTAGATCTAATTAATTAAGGACGTGCTTATAATTTCATACACTCAAATCATGTGCACATATCATCAAATCGGTAATATTGATATGCACAGCCTATACAAACAAACATCTTTTTATCTCAAAACACTAATATCTGGATATCAAGAAAGGGTTTGACCACTCCAAATTACTTTCCAGTCCGTCCAAACCTGATGAAACTTTCCAAAATCGTTGAAGTCCTCTGAAAGCCTGTGAAATCATATACATTTATTCGGAACAACATGGAGTTCCTTGGCATGAAATCTTGTAGGCCGCACAGTGGTCCGGCGACCCGATTTTCTGGTCCAAAAATTATTATTACCAAAATCTTGTTTTCATCGCTCCCTTACACTCATTGATTAGTATTAATTGTTTCCTGGACAATACTCATTGCAAAAATTGAAATGAAATCCAAAATGAACATCGTGTACATATTAGATGAATTTTTAACACTTTTCAGGTATATACACAGAAAAAACTAGTTTCCATCACCCCTCACGACGCTAACTCTTCCACACGTGCTATATGATTAGCAGTACCCGGCTTCACAGAATGCGTATTTTCGACGAATGCGGTGGACGCGGGTGCATGATGCCGAAACTTTTACAATCTGTATACTTTTATACACAAGGAAACGTTAGAATCTCCGCAGGATCTCGTAGGATAAAAAACAATTCTCTATGGGAAGAAATACAATTGAATAAGAAAAGGAAAATAAAGCCCTCGTATTCCATCATTAATATTGCGGCTGGAAATATAAAACAATGGTTTTTGTAAAACATTTTCGTGAGGTACATACTTTTTGAAACAACATCCATTTTGGTTTGACTTTTTTTTATTGAAAATCACGAAAACTACACCACTTTTTGTTCGACGCTCGAAAGCGTGCACGTGTATTGTCTCGCGCGGGTCTCGAATAATTGGCAGCTTTGAACTTGAGCTTTGATTTTGAGGAATTTGGACAGGTAATAAGCCGTCACAATTAAGTGGATGCAATAGTTTGGCCACTATTTTCTCTATAACAGAGAATCAAAGGGATGATCACTATTCAATTTATTTTGCCTCTTTCTGATTTCTCTTAAACTTTTCTGAATTTATCCTGCATTTTTAAGAATTCCTTCTGAATCTATTTGACTTAATCCTGCATTCTTCTTCACCTATCTTGAGTCCTTATTGACCCATCTTGAGTTTATATAGATTTGATCGAATTCTCTTATTCGCCATGAATTCTTTCCAGTTCACTTCTATTTTGGCGATACCCGTAAAGTATATTGCATTTGAGTGGTCACTTGGTCGCGTGCATCGCGACGGATAATCTTGAGTTTCTTGAATTTGGTACATTATGTGCTCTAGGTTCCTCGAGTACTGAGTGGGTGTGGTATTTGGTGGTTCGAAACCCACCTTCAGATGTAGGTCGCCCTTTTCACTGATTTGGTCGGGAGGTAGGTGGAGGAATAGACACAATGTTATGCAGAGACTCTCAAGCCCGTAACAGCAAGGAAGAATAGAAAACATCCCAAATAGAATGGAATTTCTCTCAATCCGTTCGAAGTCTTTTCAAGTTTTACCTGAACGTTTAATCATTAAGACTGGAATTTACTATATTCCTTCTATATGCATTTTGTTTCTTTTAGTTCATAGCAATTATACTTTACATCATGGGTTTTTTTATTTTATTGCTAATCCTATCAAATTTGATTCAATTTATTTGATATTTACATTCTCATCATAATGAGAAGGTATTGGTTATAAGTAAAAATATAATTTTTTGGATTTATTGCAATCTTCAGTTTTTGAGACCACGTGAATCGGAAAAAACAGGTTTCACGTTGGTGTCTGTCCGTCGCTGTTTTCTTTTAGATTCCAGTTAACCAATGCAACCTTATATTCTTGATTTATAATGTAATTAGGAATATATGAAGAATACATTTCTCAAAGCTCTGTTGACTTTATGGTACACATTCTCATCGTGGCACTCGCGCTTCACGCTTGACTTTTGACGGAAGTTTTTATATGTGAGTGTATTATCTAAGAAATCCTCACAAGAGGAATCGAATGCGCTGTTTATTATACAAAAAAAACGTTTATCAAAGACCGATTTGATCCATTCATTTTTTGTTGAATTATCATGTTTACAGACGGACGGACATACAAGCAGACACCATCGACAAAACATGATTTCCGGCTTCCGGGGGTTCTTTAACGTAGAGATCCGTTGAAAATTAAAGATGTGGGATTTCGGGTTATGCTAATACTTCCTTAATCATAAATGATGAGAATGTAATAAAATTTTTGGTTTTCAAATATGTGCTGTACAGGAAAACTTTGATTTTTTAATTTTTTCATTGGAATTTTCGTAAAAATTTAAAAAGTCGTATTGATGACCTTGTAGGGTTCCCCGGAAGAAACATTTTTGCTCTCTGACTTTCCTTTTATCCGTGTGTTATTTGGCTCGAAATTCTGAGTTTGATCACTATGTCTGAATTTTGAAAATGCCACAACTCTGACAATTTTGTTTTTATAAAAAAAATCATAAGGATAAATTGTTTCAGTTGTTACTTACTACAAGGAGACATACTTGCAATTTTTTTGTCTTGGAAAGAAAATCGAAAAAATTTTCAAAATTGTCCCCCTCTCCTTTTTTTGATCCAAAATAGCTGGGTAACGAACTCGATTTGTCTTTTTGGTCCTTTAAAATGGCTACCAAAGCACGATCGAATATGATCTTTCTTTCAAAAGTTTTCGAGTTCACAAAATATTTTTGAATATTTTTTGTGCGATCAAAATGGTATTTTCGATGTTTTGAAAAAAATTCGAAAAGTTGTATTAACGATCTTGTAGGGCTTCCAAAATGAAACATTTTTTTTTCTGACTTTCTTTACAATCTTGCGTTATTTGGCCAAAGATTCTGATTTTTTTTCATATTTTTGTATTTTGAAAATGCCCAAACTCTGAGAATATTTTTTTTATCAAAAAAAATCATTTGGTTAAATTTTTCCAATTTTCACAACAATTAACAAGTGTGTAGAAGACCGATTTTATCCGTCAATTTTTTTGTGAGTTATCGGGTTTACAGACAGACGGATGGCCTGACGAACGGACGGCCGGAAGGACATACAGCATACAGACCAACAGACAGACACCATCACCAAGACTTGATTTTCGGCTTGGGGGGGTCCCGAAACGTGGAGATCCGTTGAAAATTCGAGATGTGAAATTTCAGATGATTCTGATACTTTCTCAATCATTAATGATGAGAATGTAAAAATTATCCGACGAGCATTGATCATTTTTAGATAGATCACTTAGTTTTTGTTTTAGTTGCGAAAATAATATAGAAATAAAAAATCTATTTTGTGGCCGTGTGGGGAAAAATGTTTATATTTAATATTCTTCTCTTCAACCAGTTCGCCGGATATCTATATATGAAATGATTTCCCTATGAGACGCATAGTTTCTGTTTCATTCGAGAGAACAACATTTCAAAAAGAAAAGTCAAGTTCACAGGAAAACTCTATGAGATACGGAGACAATGTAAGGCAAGAAAATCATTTATGTCAAGAATATATACAAATTTTGATAACTATAAAAACAAGACTTTAATATATTCATTCGTTTTCATATTGATGCTCATTTTAAATTGTAATATGAAAACAAATGTTGAAGTGATTATGAAAAAACAAAATTATGCTTCATTTTTCATCATCTAAACAAGCAGTTCTGACTCAAGGTATATGAATGAATACATTATAAACTTTAATGTCTAAGACTTTTTGAACAAATTTAAATCGAGTGCGGAGCACGAGACACGCGATGAGGATGTATTCGTTAAAACCGAAGAAGCTTCAACAAAAAAATGCATAATCATAAAAAGACAGTAGCCGACGTGTGCCTTTTCAGTTTTCCAAGATCTATGCACGAATGTGGGGGAGTACAAGGATCGAGCGCAAAGTGCACGGTGCATTTATTATAGAGCGCGAAGCGCGTGATTCCACAGGAGCGCACATCTAAATTTATTTGAGATGCATTCAATTCATTGTGTCCGATTCTTCTATTGCTCTGCTCAACTTAGATTTGATCTGACTCAAATCGCAGTTACTTCAATTTCACCCATTTCGGGAATATAAAAACACATGTTTGCATTTTATACACTGGATTTATTAGTTTATCTTCATTACTGCAAGATATAATATTCTAGTAAATGTTGGCTTCAAACATAAGAAGAAGATGTATGATAGTGAGATATCACCTTCACATCAAAAAACCTGAAACACTGAATAAATAATGCACTTTTAGTTGACTCTAACGTGTTGTTCCATTTGCGCTGTACTGAAGACATTTTCTTGTTTTTTTAATATACACAATAATCAAGTGTTCAATTTTCTTTAATATTCATACATTTTTTCTGCCCCTTCTATGTATTCCAATCGTCTACAGCCAGATTTTGATAGCATAGTTCGCATTTGCTTGGATGTTCGGTCATCAGAGAGGAAAACTGCCGAAAACATTTCCGACGCTCAGACGCTTTCCTAGAGTCCAATCTCAAAACAAACATTCTTTAAAAAACTGCTGCGGTCATTTGAATCCAAAAAAATATCAAGATTATATTCATTCCTTCAATTTCTAATTATTCGCGGGAGTCTCTACGTAGGAACGCCGATATTCTTGCCCATTTTCGTCTTTCTTCTTGATTATTCCTTGCAAGTACCAACCGCAATAATGGAACGAATGCCGCAGCCTGCTCCTGCCTCATAACTTCGACATTACCATCAAGTGTACTTTTTACGCAAGGCCTACTCATCGAATTGAAAAGTATTTGAACAGAACCATCTTCTACCCATGCACCAATTAGTGTCCCCGTTGCTATGACCTTCAAAGGACGATTAACTGCCACTAATCCACTACCTTTTGGCATGAAGAAAAGATCAGACACATCTTCTCGTCGTCTAAGATGAAATACTCTGAAACTTTCAAGACCAGGAATGTTCTCCGGGCTTATTTCCTCTATAGCGGATCCAACTAAAAGAACGAGAGAATTTCCCTTTTTTTTAATAAATCTTTTGCTTACCCAATATAAAATATTAAACAATGCATGTTACCTTCGGAAGTGTCTAATGCTTTAGAAAAGATCGGGTTTCTGAACTTTAGGTAGATCATAGGCTTTCGCAACTACACTTTCATAATCAACTAATTGTTTCTTCCATTGGTTTACCTACTTTTAACTTAGCAAAATTCTTATCCAAAACTTTAAAACCTATTTCAGGTACCACTCACTCCTTCGTAATAGATAGTTGGAATTTTAAGGAAAAAATATAAAATATTTACGTACCAAGTACTCACTCACTAATATCTTTAGCTGTGGTTTCTATGTTTGATAACATCCCTTTAGATTTGCTTTCTGATTGCATCGAAAAAGAATTACAAGTTTATAAAAATTTAAGAAAAATATCAATTTCCCATATCTTAATAGCAGCTAGAACAGTTTGAAACAACACCGTTTTTTCATTGAATCAAAGATTTTATAACCAGATATTAGGTTGTCCCATGGGATTTCCCTTATCTCCAGTTGCTTCAAATCGTGTTTTAGGGGATTTAGAAAATAGAGCATTGTCCAATCTTAGCTCCAAACTACTTTTCTATAAAAGGTATGTGAATGATACTTTCACAATAATTCCTACTTCAAATGTCCAAGAAATAATTGATACATTCAATTGTTTAGAAATTATCTACAGTTGATTTTCGATTGAAAAATAGCAAAACTTCAAACTTTTTGGACATTTCAATTATGAAAACTGAAAATGGATCTTCAATTACCAATTGGTACAAAAAGCCTCCATGGTCAGGGAAATATTTAAATTACAACTCACATCACTAATTTATTCAAAAAGTTGGCCTAATAAAAGTATTAAAAGAGTGGCTAGTAGGTCGTGAAGGCTTAGGCATGCGCTTTGGACCCATGCCGGCTGGTTGTGGGTTCGATTCCCGCCTTGCACTCTGGAAGAGCTTCGGCGGCCCACGCGGTGAACACT
>WSXT02029899.1:0-13767 GCA_011762715.2 Neuroterus valhalla | reverse complement strand
CCGTTGAAAATTCAAGATGTGAAATTTCAGACGATTCTAATACTTTCTCAATCATAAATGATGAGAATGTAAGAATTTCAGCTTTGTATCTTTATTACTTTTCTCAAAAAAGATTCCCAAATAAAGTACATTTTTTACGGGTCCACAAGGTGAGAACCTGCCTTGAGGAGAACCTGTTGATGAAATACTGTATCTCCTAGATGAAGCACTCATCTTCAAAAAAGGATACAGTGAAACTGATTGGTGTGGAAAACCTGCATGTTTTGATTGAACTTTGAATCACTTTTCTGATAATCATGAATATTATTAGGAATGTAGTTGTTCTTTCTTGTTGATGAGCCAACAAAACTTCTGATGCATCAATTCGATACAAAAACACGAGTTTTATCTGAACGACCTTGAATAATTTCAAACATTCTCATAATTGCACTGTAAAGTAATCAGCTATGTGGAGATCCGGTAGAAATAATAGACATCTTGTAAATCGAACCAATTCCTGCCAATATATAATCATAATAATCTACATTTTGCTTTTGTTATTATAACCATATTTCGGGACGCTAGTGCGTGCGCAACGTATAAAAAAATATTAGGCTCTTTTTATAGATTTCAATGGCTTATAAAAGAAAGAGCGCCAGAGGAAGAAGACTAAGATCAGCAGAGATGCTTTCATCTCTTACAGCTTTCTCATACCTCGGCAGCTTCCCTTCCACCCTCCTGCGGGCGTTCGGGGAGATCGTCGCGTCCGCTCACAAAAACACATGTATACTTCCGACAGCCCTGTTAATTTGACACGCGTCATTCACATCTGCCGCGTATCCCACAACACGCACCTTCTATCCGAATAATGATTTTTATGAACCTGATGATATTTATCTAACGTTTCAAGAATCGTATGTTGTAAATAACTAAACTTATTCATATTTCAGCGTTTAGCCTGCTGTGCTCCGGGAACGCCACAAAAATGCTGGAAGTACCAACCGGCAGTCGAAAGGATTTGGTGGAGGCAGCAAGAACTCCATGTTCGACCACAGGTGAATATTTTTCTTTTCACAAACTTATTTTCGGCAACAGTTGAACATGCATAAAATTGGTGAATAATCTCCACTCATTATTCGACAATTATCGAATTGTGATATGAGACCAAATATCGCAGATTTGTACTGTTACTAGTTCTGTAACTGGTATTGTTACTTGACCAGTTCGTTAACTGTCAGAGATTTTCCTAGAATTTTGCCAATAATGTTTGAAAAACCACCAACCCTAAGAATTCTCGAATCCTTTCTAATTTTTTATGCGGAAAATTTTCGGAAGAATGTGAAGAGAGATACAAAATTCAGGAAATGATTCGCAACAAATTGTAAAGCCTCCGAACAAATTCGGAAGTTCTGGAAGAAACTCGGCCATCTCGGCTCATATTGTGTGAAGAAAATTTCCAAAAATGTTTCGAAGTTAACCTAAAAGACGGAAAATTTTCTGTACGACAAATTAGGAGGAATCTGGACAAAATCCGAGATACAACCTAAGAAAGACAACGTTATAAAAGTGATGTCAATGCCCACATAAGATAAAATTTGTCTCTTTTATTTTTTACGTTACTTCACAACTGTCTCACATGAGGAAGAAAACGAAAATAAGGACATCTTTTTTTGTTAAATACATCGTTTTGTCAGTAAAAATATCATTGACGCTTCAATAATGAGAATCAGTGAAACAACTCTACAGAAATGACCTGTTGCATGAAAAGTTGATTAGACAAAATTTCTATTTTATTATGAACAATTGATTTGATAAATGTTTTTTGGGCTGAGTTTGACTTTTTTTCTTGATGGAACTGATATTTATGAAGGAAATGTGTAAGTCATAATTTTTTAGGTAAACTTGATACTTAACAAAAACATTCAATTATTTTAACAATCTAAATTAACAAATGCATATCTTCGTCAGTTTCCATTCCACAGATTTTGTTTCGAGGCCTAAATAAACTAATGAAATTTTTCACTCGTCCCAATACTGTGGGAAATCTCCCTGGCACAGCTCTTTTTCATTTTTTACACTATTTTTATTCACATACGCATAACTCTGTCAGTTTTTACTACAGAGATTCCGTCACGAATTTTTATCTGGCGTAAAAATTATTACAAGGAAGCACCTTCTACATAACACCAATTTTCGAATCAACGAAAAAAATATATTCGTATTGAAAACAGGACAATTCACGTAATCCTAAATCTGAATTATTTAAAAAATGAAAAATAGTTGTTTAATGTGTATTTACACTATTTTGAGTGAATGAACAAGGCATACCAGTTTGTTCTATAAGAGATTCCAAATATTTTTCGTGAAAACTGATAAGTTTATACATTTGTCAATTTAAATTATGGAAAGAATTGAAGGTAATATTTGCGTAACTACACCCGAATTTCGAACGCATCATATATATGAAATAATAGCTTATATTCGAATTTTTTCAAAATATTTGTTCGAACGATGTTCAAACACCTTTCGTCCCCTACTATACAATGGGTCAAAAGTGTTCGAAACTCGGAAAAAAATCGAAGATTTGTTAGAATTGTTCAACATTTCCAGTATTCGGCTCAATGTGGTCCCGAACTCAGAAATGATGTTGAGAACTTAAGATTCAGATTAGCGGATTTAAAATTTCAGTTCACAACCTGAAATATAAATTAAAGTTCACTATGCCTAATCAATAATGGCGGGTGTCTATTGCATGCAATTTTTGTGCATTTGCCTATACGTAGGTTTTACTATTTTACATACAGGTTTCCTAACTGTTTTTCTGGGCTTCCGATTCTAAATATGATGCTTGGAATTCAAAATTCAAGATGACGGAATCAAAACGGTGGATAAAGACCTTAGCATTATCTGAAATTTGTATAGGGTCCTGTGTGTACAGATTTTCTGGGTCACCGATTTTATATGTGATGTCTAAGTATAGATTTTACGGGCCACCGATTTCACATAGGATATCTGAAACTATTAATCACTTCCACCTTATTCATCCTTCAGAACTGCTTTCACTGTCTGGAGAGAACTGTTTCTGGAAAAGGGTTTCTGTTCATTATATGTCATATTCCCAGAAGGGAAAGAACTTTTTCTGAAAAAAGTTTTGATTTTTTGGGGGCCAAGTTGTTGTCCAGATATGGACTTATCTTAATATATTAACAGCATTTCCTAAGATCAAAAGGCCATAAATAAGGATTTTATGAACGGAAGTTGGCTTGGGATACTGAACGTCCAATTGGATTTTAGATGACTTAGCCGGATCTTGAAAGAATTTCCTGTCTTTTTACTCGTCATGATTTTTTCGCTACCTCCTGGTTCAAGAAAATTAATTTGCACGCTCCTCATATAGTTATTCTCCTGTCTTTATAAATTTTTCAAAAGGATCTATAACATTTTTGAGTAGACAGGCTTCAATTTTTTTTATGAGCAGTCTCGTCGAAGCATTTTATATGGAAACTATAGAAGCAACATTTTATCACCATCAAGTTGATCTACACTATCTAGGGTTCCTTTGTCTTGAGATTCTGATGCACAAAGAAGCTGTTTATAGAAAAGATTGCAAGTTAATCAATCAGTAGAGCGTTATCATGGTAATATTTGGTTTGCGTGCAATCAAGCATTCTCCTGCAGCTAATCTTGTTATAAGGCGTTCCGAAATATTGATGCTAATGACGGACGATGCTTAAGATTAAAAGAAGCCTAGCGCCCGCGCACTGAATATAAATTGACGTTGATATCGGCGTAGCTCTGTAGTGCAGATCTCTTATTTCATTTGATAAATGATTTCGGAAAATCCTCTATGATGTTAAAAAATTTTCTATATAACATCACTTTCATGATGAATCATTTTCATTTTAAGTTAATTCTCCCTTTCAAATAGCATATTGTTCGAGCCGGACAATCCGTATGATTGTATAAGCGAATTTGTAACTCTCCTTTCTTTCACTAAATGCAACTACCGTCCGAGAGCATTGATCACATGTCATTTCACTGGCGTCACCTAGTTCCGCTCAATAACAAAGCTTATCCACCCTCGCTCGATCCCGCTATTCTTCTAACTTCAGCTTTATTATTACTGTGAACTTGTAAGTAACAGTCTTTGTTGATTTTACGTCATGGCAGCAAGAATAGCTATCTTACAGTATTTCATCATTATTTTCCTCACTCTTCTCATCGATCACAAATATTATTTAGGACGAGGAGAAACAATTTCAAGAGAGTTCAAACATTATGAGATCATCTGCAAATAAAAAAGTTACAACACATTGTAAAGAATGATAGAGCTGAAAATCATGCGGAAATTTTCCAATGCAAAACAATGAATAATAAAGATAATATGTAGGATCAGAAGCATTTCAATTTTTCTTTTGTCAGTCTTTACTTATTCTTCTTGCCGCAGTTACCTCAAAATTTCTACCTGAATTACTCTCTGACCTTTGTTTTGCCGTTGTATCTGCGAGAATGTCTAAATAGTACAGGAAAAAGATTTTTTTTCAAAACAGTCATCACCTTCCTTCTTCCATACTGCAAGAGATTTTTGGATTCATATGACTCTTTCCCCTTACAGATAACCTACGTCTCCATTGTTCGACTTTATATATCAATTATGTAGCAGTGATACTAGCACAAGTTCACTGAACTGCAGAAATTTTCCGATCTCTCCAAGTACAGCAAGGGTGAAATGTATTAAAACCACTCAGAGTAAATATAGATATGTTTAACTGAAAGAGACGTCTTGATCAGTTTCATCAAGTTCAATTTTCTGGTACTTCAGTTCAGAGATAATGAACGCGTAAGCATTGTGCCAATAGCTGTCAATCTGTTCTTTTACTGCCTCCATGTGAGGAGCGCTGCAACCCGACAAATTTCATCTAGGTTTCGCGAAATTTTCAGTTCACATCTTCCGGGCTGCCTTGCACTTGAGGTGTCAGATAAATTTGTTTCCATGTATGCTCTTTCCGATGCCTGTGATTAGTTGAAGGCTCTGACCGTAGGGACTCATGCAACCTGTTTAGCCGATCAAGTCTTTCTTAATAACCCCAGAAGGACGGAAAGCCAAATCCAATTGATATTAAATCAATTATCCGTATGGATGTTATAGGGTGTTTTAAGATTACAATTGCTTCTCTATGCTTTCTTTGAGAAAGAACATTACGTTTTTGTGATGATGATTGCCAGTCAAATTAAATTCTATGTCCGATTTCGATATTTTGTTCATCTAATGATGATCGCGTAAAATGTTTGAGCCTGCCTTTACTTTCATGATTCTTTATACGTCCGTTCACTAATCTCTTGGTTCCTTAAGTATAGACTGAGCCATAGGAACAAGTCATTTTATGTACCTCAGGATCACTAAAAGGTGCTTTTTGTATTTGAGGTTTTTTGGAAATTATCCTATTATCGCAGTTGGTTTAAATTTTGTTTGGATGTTGTGTTTGTTGAGAATTCCTTTCATTCGCTATGTAACACTCGGGATAAATAATAGGATGGTTGTCGCTTTTCTCTATTTTTTGAAGTGTATCTCCTGATTGCCTAACGAATTTGTTACGAAAACGGCTCTGTGTCCCAATGTCTGATCAGATTTTCTGAAAACCAGTGCATCCAAGAAAGGAAATTTTCCGTTTTAATACATTCTCACTGTCCATGTCCCCAAATGAGATATATGTTCTCAACGTTATGCTACTAAAAATCCGGTTAAAGCTTGGATTGGTTGGAGATTCTAGTTTCCGGATGTGAGCCATTACAAACGGAATTCGAGATATCACTAGTGTTTTTGAGATTTGTTTGTCAAATTGGTTATGAACAAAGGTTCTATCAAAGGAATGAGATTGGAAGGGAAGTATGCGAAAATTTCATGATATTGATCGTACCAGGGATTGGTACTTCCGTAAAGAGAGATTCTATGCTGAAACCTAACAAGAACGTCTTGGGGTTAAGTGCGAACCTGTTGCATCTTTTCGACAGAGTCAACAGAATTTTAGAACCTGGGCGATAGAGTTTTCTTTATAAGGATATATTTATTTGGTGAGGAAGCTCGCTGAGTTGAAAGTTGGTGAATTTATTTCGCCGATGTTCGGTATGAGTGGAATGTTGCTTTTGTGGATTTTTTGGGGGTCCAAAAAGTCTTGAAGATATAGTATCAGTAGGTCATACTTTAATATTGTTGCATTGCAAATTTGAGAGCCTTGTGAAAGGGTTCTTGGTTCGCCAACTATCGTGAGAGTGGGGTCTGATTCTATTTTTTGTATGTTTCGTCAGTCAGAAGGTCTGTGATTTTTTCGTCGTTATTTTCTTTATCAATTTTAAGTTTTTCTTCCTTTATACGGAGAGTCTTCGGTTATCTATATCTTTGCTGAATAAAAAATGTAAAAACTTATATCCAGATGGATGAATATGCTACTAAGAAGAATAAAGTTGCAAACAAAAAGATGAGCTTGTACCAAAAACGGCCTTTGTTCTTCAAAAAACATGGATATTCAACCAAAGGAATTGCGATAGTTAAAGATGCATGTCCAACAAAATGCATGAATTCTTCACTGAAAAAAATGATCATCAACCATATAGTTCGAAGGATGTACGGAAGGAAACTGCAACATTTTGTCATAAATTCGCTCCTTTCCTAACCAATTTTTTATTTAGTTGAATAACCGGGATCGAGCGCGTAGCGCAAGATGAATCACATTTCTAGTTTTAAGCGCGGGACTAATCAAACTCTAAGACTCAATTAAAATTAGGGCTTTGAACATGATCTTCTCCCCGCCTTGACTTAGAGAAGATGCGCTTTAACCAGCTTCAACAAAAGTCGTCAGGACTCTGTGAAGCATTTATATATTTGATTTTTTTCCGTGAAAAAAGTTTTGAGGCAGCTGCTCTCACTTCATATATTATTAGACCTTCCTTTCGAAACACAAACTCTGTTTCTTATTCTGCTTCGGCATTTTGCCATAAGCATAAGAAAAACACATATGAGGCTACCGATAACATTGAGTGCTACGGAAATGCTTGTTTGGTTTGTTCATCAGTACCCTAATCTAGTTAATCTTTCAGTTCCTCCTGCTCGTTCCCCGAAATTTCCTTGCTTTCAAACGACATTCTTGAAATTATATGTACTGGAGCACTACATATTGGTATCACACTAAACATCAAGCGCGAAGCGCGGGACTCATTACAGAAGAACCGAAAGATAAAAATGGTAAATGAAGAATTTCTCAGATAATCTCGACATGCGAAAGATCATCTCAGCGCTAGATGGGAATGTGTCCACGTAGCAAGCATATTCTGAAATATTATTCAATACTTTTTTTCCAGTTTTACCATTGAAAAGTCGTGAGAATAATGTCAGTTATTAATGAACTTGTGCTTCCACCACTAAAATATTGCCTAAAAGTTGAGCCGCCCATAAAAGTTTGCCACCCTCTTGAGTTATTTTTTGCCTCTCGTGTAAATACGTTACAGTTTTCACCTCGTTAATGAGGCAACTAATAACCCGAGAGCAATTCTGCTTCCTCACACTTAGCAACCCTTCCTTTTCTTCCCCCTATAGTCTGAAATGGTGCGACTTATAAATTTTAAAGAATTTAATTCTGCGTAATTACTAAAGTTAGTGAGCGCCAGGAATGAGACAAGGCACCAGAGCCTTCTAACGCGTTGCTGCCCTCAGTGCAAATTTTCCTCACTTCGCTTTCCCAGATGGCTTCGACTTCCTTTCATTAGTCCTCCATACAGAACCAGCTAGGGAAGCGTGTATAACTCACGTGATCGTTTTCCTACTAAGTTTTAGACCCTGCACAGAGCATGTCCAAGGTATGTTTGCATTTTCTCCATTTATTTTGTTAATAAATTTTCACATGCCAAAAAACCAAGTTCCTCTCCATTTGTGCTACCCGTTTAGACAATAAATATTTGCTGAACCAGTTGCAATACCGTAGATAATAATATATTTGTTTCAGTGGTTTGTTCAGTTGAGTGAATTTATGATTATGTGTGCTGTGACGGTGAAGTTCTCAATTAATTAATAAGGGCGATAATAGTCTCAGTCTACGAGGGAAAGGATGATAAAGGAAAATTTAGAAATTATCGAGAAATAAGCCTGACTAATACCGTGGGTGAAGTATATATCTTTATTCATATTAACAAGTTTCCTGAAATAAGTGAGGAAAGGATGAAGGAAGTCCAAATTAGAATAATGCGAGAAATATCATGTGGGGATCCGATATTTTAGCTTGAGACAGTTAACAGAGAAAAATTTTAGCGCAATTGAGGTAGTTGTCTCGCGACAGTCACATTTAAAAGTTTACGCTTCGATATATGCGAGAATTGACCAATTTTGTCCTCGCCATTAGTGAACAATTTTAATTGGATTTGTGCACTCGCGTAGGAGCGTCCTAATTAAATACGCACATTCGCAGTAACAGTTCCTTAGGCCACGATAATACTGCTTAGCCCTACTATGTGCCACGCGAGAACACAAATATTATTCTTTGGAGAATTGTATCTTTCATACTAAACGGCCAATTATTGCTTTGTTTTTCTGTTTTTTTTTTGGAATAAAATTCACACGATATTTTCCTGTATATCTTTAGTTTTCAGACTCAATGGTAAGCTTCGTTTCTATACTAGACTTTGTAATCTGATAATTACCCATGTTAGCTATTGGAGACCCATGCAAAAAGTACTGAACATAATTGATCGTATTTGACTTTTGGAACGGTCAAATTAGCAATAGGAACAGATACAAATTACTCTTCCTTGTTGAAAAAGCCGTCTCTTTTGATAAAAATTCAACCTTTTTCATTGAAAAAGCAACTTGGGGAGTAGAATAAGAAGAAAAAGAGACAAGATATCTTGAGGACAGCTCTGCTTTGGGATTCCATGAAATTTTCATAACCATTCTTGAAACTTGAGTCTTAATTGTACCCGTCTCGTTGGATGATTTAATTATCTGTGATGCTGGTTGCGACACTTGTGTCGGGTGAAGGCACTCAGAGTCGGGAGAATTAATTTAGGAACTTTGCTGAAATGAATATCATCGCCTCCAATATGATTTTCACTAATCGTATTACAACTAAGTTTGAAGTTATCACGTTATTTTTTTTTGATTTCCAGGGATGCCATTATATTCCCAAAATTTTGAAAAAAATTTTCAACTGATATCATCTCCAATTTTGCGATTGACTGCTTGTTCAACTATATCCTTGCGTTCCCTCTTTAAATATACGTAAGCCCCTCTACATATAGTTCAAAATAACATGTATCATCAAGGATTCCAAAAGATTGGAATGGGAAATAATTGATTAATTTCCTGGAGAACGTCCTCCAAAAATCATGCATCCAAGTTCTTCGTTATCTTCATTTTTGGCTGGAGCACTATGCCAACCGACCATGTCGCCGAATTTATTTCTTTTCTTGTGGTATTCTCTCCTTTCTTCCCCCCCCCCTTTCCCTTCCTCCTTGTTATTTTCTTCCCTACTGATCGACGCGAATCCATGAAATATTTTAACCTTCGTTAATTTCAATCTCTTTAATTATCCCCAGCCATTTTCTCCTCTCTCTATTTAATATTCCCCATACGTTTTGTTGCGTAAACTCCCGCTCTCCTCTTATCATGAAAAGAGGGAATTGTGAGTAGGAAAATACATTTTTGGTGAGACGTCAGTTTCCTAGCATCATTTTCTGATGAAGTTCAAGTTTCATCATGGAATGATTCGTTGCAATGAACTTCACTTCGAAGCATCCGATAATAAGTAAAGAATCCGATCGTTGTAGGTAAATAAAATTTGGTTTGAATCGAAAAGCCTTGTCGAGTTTTCAATCAACTTTGAGATATGTTGAAAAGGATTTGTTTCGATAGAAACAGATTCCCCAAAAACGGCCTTGGGAATAAAATTGCCATAGCTGAAACCTAAACAGCAAGTTCTGTACGAAATACTTCTATGTGATTTTCTTCCGTTTGGGCATTGGCAAAATCTTTGCTCAAAAACACAGCGCGTTCTCTGGTGACGGCATTAGCAAAGTCAACCGAGACGAGTACAAAAGCACGGCAGCACGGAAGGACGTCAATGGAGGGAAATATATTTGCAGTAGTAGTAGTAGTAGTAGTAGATGTATTTAAATATATATGTTGCCTGTAAATATCAAAATCAGTCCTTACGCGTTTCAACTAGTTAAAACGCTGAGTAATCAAGTCCTGTAGTTCGAACCCGCAGAAATTTTGAATTCAAACTGATATTGCGTTTTCACTGAAAATATGAGTTAAAACTAGTTTCACCCGATTGTGCTTTTGGAAGAACTAGTTTCACCTGATGTAGTATTGAGTTATAACCCGGGATAGTGAATTCTATGGGGAATTATCTGTTTCAATAAAATAGATCCTGCTATCGAGCTCACTACGAGCCACATAGGATCTTTTGAAAATTCAAGAGCTTCTAGATTAAGAAAAGCTACGAGTTTTTTTTTCTCAAACAGTTTCCAGATTCACGAAAGTTTCCAGCTATCTGAATATGTATTCATAAGTTCCATGTTCGAATCAGTAGAATTAACTTCACAAAATTTCTGTGTGAATATGTAATGATAAGTTCCTTGGTTTATTTCAACAAACTAAAAAATCATCTCAAAGGAGAGTTGAGAAAGCGGTTCGAAATGGGTTTAATCACTCTTCTGTGTCCAGTGGCTCAAACGTATTTTTTTCAACCAAGTGGCTCGCCGTTCCGAATTTCGGGATGACTAGAAGTTTTTCGCATTGAGCTAGTCCCCAAGTTGCAATAACCAGTCACAGGAGTGGCTTTCCACCACCACAAGGGACTTGGGAATTGTATGATATGTGACTCACATTATTTGTTTAACCAGTCACAGGGGTGCGCTCCAGCTTCACACGATGCTTGTGAATGAGTTTCGCCCCCCCCCCTCCCCCACAAGACTTGAGGAAGGAGGAAGCTATGTGACCTATATCATTTTTATGAAAAGTCATAGGAGTGCCTCCCTGCCCCCTCATGGAATTCGCAAATCGAGATATTTTACGTTCATTATTTCCAAGACCAGACAGAAAGGTAACTTGTCACCACCACGAGACTTAATAAAAGAGGGAAGGTATGTATCAACTTTGAATAAGATTGATAAAAAATGTTTGACTGTGAAAACGATTGTCAAAATATTAGAAATAACTACGAATTCTATAATCTTGGTTGAGGTGTATAAATGCTATCGATTTTCTGCGTCTTCAGTTAGAGAATTTCCCAAGTTGTTGCAATAATTATTTCACAGCTTCCTCGAAATGGAAGCAGAAGACCGTTAATGAAATCAATTCGCAGTGATTTGAATAAATTGAATACGGAAATTGAAGTAGAATCAATAGTCTTGATGAAGTCCTATTGATTGTTCATTGCCCTGAAAGCTGGCTCCTTAGGTGAAAGGGATTCCCATGAATTACTCAGTATTACAAGTGGTCCTCGCAACTTAGACCTTTGAAGCAAGTCGTACCTCATACCCTCATCCACGATGCATCACCTGATTTCACCCTATAACGTGCAACGTGATACTGCCTAGCATCAGATCTGCACTTTTTTAACCTAACTATTCCCTAAACTTGATTTTCTTTGAAGCAAAAACTGCTTCTTCAAATGATTTTTATTCTCAGGAATATTCCTGAGACTGAAATTAAACTCCATCACAATATGATACTATATAATTATTGTCTGACCAATTACGGTTTTCATCTCTCTGGATTTTCTTCCTTATACAATTAGAAAATTAGAACGCTTCGATAGTGGAACTCATAATTCGTCCAAAAATAATAATATCAAACTTATGTCCAACTTAGAATTTATTTTCTCACTGAAAATTTGCTTCATTATTATTAAACACACACTCGATCAGATATGGATTCCCCTACTTTATATTCAATTTTCGGATCTAAACGTACGAACAGGAATGCATTCCAGATCAAACTTCCACTCTATTGAAGAAATAATGACGCAGATCTATCGTACGAACAATTATTTGTCTCCCTTAAAAAATTTGGCATCTATTTCAACACAAAAAGAGATGCTATTGAATTATTGTCTAGCCAATAACACAGCTCCATAAGAAAAATCGAAAAAAAGCTCCCCGGGACCAGACCGAGTTAAATCGCTTATTTTTATTGAAATAATTGAAATAAATAATTGAAATAATTGAAATAATTGATTTCCATACCAAGGGGGGGGGCTTACTTGCATCTACCCTGAATCCCCCTAACCCCTAGAAACTACCCCTAGAAACTACCCCTACCAAACCACAAGTAGACTCGACCTCCTGACCCTGAGAACAGCGAGTTATATCGCTTGTTTTTCTTGAACTAATTGATTTCCATACCAGCACGGGGCTTACCCAACTACCCTGAATCCCCCTTACCATTACAAACTACCCCCACCAAACCACAAGTGGCTCACCCTCCAGACCTTGGGAAGGGCGAGTTAAATTGCTTATTTTTCTTGGAATAATTGATTTCCATACCAAGGGGGGCTTCCTCACACCTACCCTGAATCCCCTAACCCCTAGGAACTACCGCTACCAAACTACAAGTAGGCTCGACCTCCTGACCTTGGTAACAGCGAGTTATATCGCTTATTTTTCTTGAACTGATTGATTTCCATACCAGGAGGGGGCTTACTCACCTACCCCGAATCAATCTCTCTCCTAGAAACTACCCCTACCAAACCACCAGCAGGTTAACACACCTGACTCTGGGAACAGCGTGTATTGTAGGCTTTTTTTTTATAAGATGAGTATTTTTTTCCAATTGAATCCCACGCCACAAGCGAGTTAGCCCACCAATCGTCTAATCTAACTCACAGCTATTTATCTATCCGCTAACCCCTAAAAATCATTCCTACGAAGCCACTATGTGGTTCTCGGAATTGGTTCTTGTTTCGTTTGTGATATTTGATATGTTTGCCTTCGACGGATCGACGAAAGGAACGTCACCTATGACCTTTCTTGTCCTAGGTATCTCGTTTTAGTCTCCAGCAACAGTCTGACATCATATTGACTCTCAACGAACCTTGATATCGTTTCTCCATGTCTTTCATGTCTTGATGACAGCTTTCCCCATGTTCTTCGCTGAAGTCTCCTAGTTTTGCTGGGAAAAAATCCATATGTGAATGTAAAAAGTACAATTTAATAGTCATATTGCAACCTTGGACTTGAAAATTTTTTATCATGTGACTCACAAGCTTCTTGCACATCGGACTTTTTTTATTTCCCAGGAAATTCTGGCATACATCCCACTCTTCTCGAAGTCAAGAGGGTGAGCCTACTTGTGGTTTATTAGGGGTAGTTCCTAGGGGTAAGGTGGACTCAGAGTAAGCGGGTCAGCCCCCTGCTGGTATGAAAATCAGTTAGTTCAAGGAAAATGTGCGATTCAACTCTCTGTTCCCAAGGTCAGGAGGGTGAGTCTACTTGTGGATTGGCAGGGGTAGTTTCTAGGGGTTAGGGGGATTCGGGGTAGTTGAGTAAACCCCTTGCTTGTATGGACATCAATTATTTAAAAAAATAAAAGCGATTTAACTCGATTTTCTCAAGGTCAGGAGGGTGAGCCTACTTGTGGTTTGGTAGGGGTAGTTTCTAGGGGTGAGGTGGATTCAGAGTAGGCGGGTAAGCCCCCACCTGATATGGAAATCAATTAATTCAATATAAGTAGACGATTTAACTCGCTGTTCCCAAGGTCAGGAGGGTGAGCCTACTTGTAGTTTGGTAGGGGTAGTT
>WSXT02029888.1:0-13767 GCA_011762715.2 Neuroterus valhalla | reverse complement strand
CCCCCCCCCCCCCCCCCCCACGAGACTTGGGAGATGGGGGAGGGACATGATCCACATGATTTCTATAACCCATCACAAAGGTGCGTTCCCGCCCCCTCGAGACTTGAGAAATGTGGGAGGTACGTGACCTACAGTATTTCTATATCCTATCACAGGGGTGCCTTCCCGCTCCCCACAGGAAGGGACGTCACGTGCCTCCCGTGAGGGCGGGAAGGCACCTCTGCGATAGGTTATAGAAATAATTTTGGCCACATGCCTTCCCTTTTCCCAAGTCCCGTGGCACAGTGGTCGACTATCATGAAAAGTTGGCCATAATAAAGAGAAAAAATTAATTTTTTTTTCGCTACCCAAAACCTCTAGTTTCAGTAGTGGTACCTCCAAAGCGATAGATAAGAACACATGTTGCTTGAACCAACTTCAGCCTCTCTGTTTCGTAGACGTCGAACGCGTCGAACAAGTCAAAACGTGGCGACTTGTAGAACTAGTTTTTCAAAACTGCACAGTTTTTGAATTGAGAGACCAATTTGGATGTTAAAACATAGATTGTTCTCGCAAATGTAAGTTCTTTCAGCTATACAAACTACCCAAGTGCTTGACAAACATAAATATGAAATATGTTTAAACAATTAACTGCAGTATTCAGATGTTGGTGATAAGCTTACGCTGATTAAAACAAAGTTTAGAAAAAAGTCTTGATAGATCGAGCCCTGTCTTTCTATCTCAATAGTTAATAACGAACTTCTGCAGAATATATCGAAAATAAGGCTGCCGGAAGTTGCCGGTTTGCGCTGTGGGAGTTTTTTTTATGAAACTTACAGTTACGCCCATAAATGCCCGTCATACAATGCACAGTAGTTCAAAATCCCAAAGAGCTGGCCATAATTGAGAATCTCGATATTTAACTTCGTTCAAGTGCCCATGTAAGGGTTTTGGGGTCGCTGATTTCGAAAATGAAGTAAAAAATCCAAAATTCACATTGACGGACCCAAAACAGCGGACATTCTACTAAAATTTGCCATGTGTTTACTTGCAAATGAGTACTGAGGGGTTCCTAGGGTCGCTAATTTCGAAAATAAAGTCAAAAATCCAAGATTCAAAATGGCACACCAAACTAGCGGACATTTTTCTAGAAAAAAGTCATTTTTCAGAAAAATGGCCGCCATTCCGGGTCTGCCATTATCGATTTTGGATTTTTGACTACGTTTCCGAAACCAGCGACCCCAAAAACAATTTGAAACTCATTTCCAAGTGAATGCACGGATAATTAAAAAGAAACACCATTTTCTATTTTGTATTTTTGGCATCATTCTCGAAATCTGCGACCCCAAAAACCTTTTAATACTCGTTTTCAAGTAAATACATGAAAACCTTCAGATTTTTTACTTAATTTTCGAAATCAGCGACCCCAAGAACCCCTCAATACTCATTTTCAAGTAAATGAATAGAAAAATTTAGAAAAATGTCCGCCATATTGGGTCCGCCATTTTGGATTTTGGATAATTGACTCCATTTTCGAAATAAGAAGCCCCAAAACCCTTTTATGGGTACTCGAAAGAAGTGAAATATCGAGATTCCGATTTATGGCCAGCTTTTTGGGATTCTGAACCACAGTGTGTGTGGGGGGGGGGGGCGACCCCTGTGATTGGATAGAGAAATAATTTTGACCACACACCTTCCCTCCTTAACGAAGTTACAATCGAAAACCCGGACAACATGCTGTGACTCGAACTCTTCACATAATTTTCCGGAAGACCCCGATTATTCACTAATAATCGAGGTTTTCCCCTCTCACCCGCAAGGAAGAGGAGGAGACGGTCCCAAGGGAACTCCAGGTTACCCAATTTCGCGCGTACTGACAGGTCTGGTCATACGCTCTCCCCAATAGTGGTTATTATCGGTTTCCTTAATCAGAGTGTGTCTCATGAGTAACCAGGGGGAATCTGTTTTAGCGATCTCTTAATCTCCGCAAGGTCCAGGATTCAATCAGCCCGGGAAAATTCGCCACGCTGTAACCGGATACACCCTTCGACGGGTTTTGTTCCGATTCTTAGTAACGGCAGGAGAACAAATAGAGTTATTTTAGCATCTTACATTGTCATTCTCACTGACTCCACCTGCTCTCAGCTTCCTCAAATCCTTATCCCTTCCCTGATAGTAGCCATCCTGCTATATCTGGCGCCCAAGAAATGAAAAACCCACACGGAAATAGATAGGGAAAGTGGAGTTCGAAGCAGATATTTCCAGTAAAGTACAGGGATGGATGAAAATCATGACTATACAGAATTGACGTTAGGAGCAAGATTAAAAAATCTAAGAGTTAGGGAGCACTAGATGGTTGGAGAAGAAAAAGAAGGTAACCAATTCGAAGTTGTAGAAGACAGGTTTGAACGAGCAAAGGACATGACACCATTTCATATAATGTCTAATTGGCCTTTTAGATTTAGAAATAATACATTAGATAGCCCTGCAGAATTTTTAGAAGAATTGGAAGAATTTCAGGAAGGATACGAACTTAACGATAAACATGTTTTACAAAATTTCAAAGCACTTTTATCGGAAGAAGCGAGAGCGTGGTAAAGAGTTAGAAAGGATAGTTGGATCACATTGCAACATTTCGAAGAGGATTTTAAAAAAGCGTTTTCAGACAGAAGATTCAGGGAACAAATGAAGGGCAAGATTGAATTTTGTAATCAGGAAGACGGAGGAGACATCTAGTCTTTTACTTCAAAAATATGGGTATTGTTCACAAAATTAAGCCCTAGAGAGAGGTAAGAATGAGAATTGGATATGACGTACGAGAACTTTAGATAAGAATACAAAATGCACATTCCTCGGGATAGTTATGATACATTCGAGACGTAAAGTGATAAAGCGATGAGATTTGAGGAAGGAATTTTTGATTCAAAAACTAGAGGGCAGATATTAAATATTGCGAATACGAAATACAAGGGATACGGCAATCAACAAAAAAATAATTTTTATGAAAATACGGAACGAAATCAGGAAAGTATCGGATTTAAGAACCAGAATAATCAGGCATTAGATAAAAATTATCAGGGCGAACAAGGAAGTCGAGATTATCAAGATCAAAAACGAAATAACCGTGGTAATAGGAGATGGAATGGTACAGGTCAAAGAAAAGGAAACAAGTTTCCATTCAACCCATGGTACCATTGGACAAATTTTTTATTTGCTGCACCACACGTATATCAAAATGATAATAATTCACCCTTAGCAATAACGACAACACCCCCAAAAGTTACACAAACAACAGAGAAAGCCAACGCGAGTGATAGTAACGAGAACAAACTTCGCAAAATAAGGGAAATAGCAGGGAAACGCGACAGGCAGGTACCGAGGGCGGAAGTGCCTCCAATGATTAGAGAATCGTCCGAGAAGTTAAATTCTGATGAAGACAATCCGGAAGGAACATGGTTAATCTATCAATAGAATTTGAAGGAGTATTATTTCGAGTTTTGATTGATACAGGTGCGACACATTCCCACGTAGGTAAAGAGTTATTGGGAAAAATAAAAGAACCAACTCATAAGAATTTCGAACCAAATTACAAAAAATTAATGGTAACAAACGGACAAGTAGTAGATATTGTAGGATAAACAGAAATTCCCCTAAAAATAGGACAGAAGGACAAATAGATGGTATTCAGATTAGTCCCAAAATTAAAATCAGTAGAAGTCATAGGGCATGACATGCTAAAAACCATAGAAATCGGAATGATAAAATACAAAGAGAACAAATAAGATTTGGAGCGGGAGTTAATTTGAAAATACAGAATCCAGGAAAAAAACAAGTATGAAATTAGGAAACGAATCCTCCACGAGACTTAAGATTACTAGAAATAATCCTAACACAGAATACCAGAATTCCTGTGGAAAATACTTTTTCACTTCAGAAAACATCCCAGAACAAAAAAAGATCCGACTCTCGGATTCATATCCAAAAAGAATGGTAGTCAAATCATATACTTTTTATAACCAGAAAATAAAAATTAGGGAAAAAGATATAGGGAAAAATGAAACGGTAAGCGAAATGATAGAAGTGAAAAACAAATTTTTTTAGAATAACCACAAAAACAGAGCGATAGGGTTGAATAATCTTACTGAAAGGGAACTCAGAGAGAGGAAACAGGAAATATTGGCATCAGAAGCATGTAAAGGTATAGCCAAATCAACGAGCTGCCGGCAGGAAAGTTAGAAATACTTTTAAGAAATAAAATACCAGAAAGGACAAAGAATTGAAGAAAATAAGTTTATCAAAACATACGACAGACGTGGGAAATCACAGCCCGAATAAACAGCAATACTATCATGTAAGCCCAAAAATTAAAGAGACGATAAACGCGGAAGTAGACAGGATGTCGGAAGAAGGAATTATTGAACCTTCGAGTTTAGACTGGTCAACCCCAGTATTAATGATAAAAAAGTCAGACGGTGCATACAGATTTTGCCTAGACTTCCGAAAAGTGAATAACATTACTAAGAAAGATTTGTACCCGATTCCGATAATGAATGAAATTCTGGATACGCTAAGATCAGCGAAGTATATATCTGAAATCGATTTGAAATGGGCATACATTCAAACACCTTTGGAGGAAGAGTCCAAGAAAATAACGGCATTTACGGACCTTAGTAAGGGAATGTTTCAGTTTAAAAGGCTACCGTTTGTCCTTACCAATGCTCCCGCCACATTTCAGCGCCTTATGGATAAAATTATCACCCCAGACCTAAAACCTTAAGTTTTTACATATTTAGACGACATTTTAATATTAACACAGACATTCGAAGAGCATTTATACTACTCAAACTTGATATTAGATAAATCGAACGATGCCGAATTGACAAATAGTCTTGAAAGATGTGAGTCCGGGTGCTCGCAAGTCAAGTATTTAGGGTTCATAGTGAATGAAAGGGGTTCGCATGTCGACGATGAAAAAGTCAAATCAATACTTGATTTCCCACGACCAAAAACAGTAAATTAATTACACAGACTGATAGGTACGGCTTCGTGGTATAGACGTTTCATGCCACGATTCTCAGAGGTAGTAGAACCCCTTAAAATGATGTTAAAGGAAGGTAAAAATAGGAATGGTCAGCAGTACAAGAACAAGCCATGGAAACCATTAAGAATTTGTTAGCAACAAATCCTATTTTGGCATGCCCAGACTTAAATTGCCCATTCCAGTTAGAAACTGACGCGAGTATTACAGGATTAGGGACGGTATGAACTCAAAATACAGACGGAAATAATTATATAGTAGCTTACGCGAGTAGAGGGCTAACTCAAGCAGAGAGAAAATATTCAGCCATGGAGAAAGGATGTCTAGCAGTAGTATGGGCTATTCGTAAATTTAGGCCCTATTTGGAAGGCTATAAATTTACAGTGATAACAGACAACATCGCATTAAAATGGCTTCATAATTTAAACATGAATTACGAAATATGATTACGAAATCGCATACAGGAAAGGTTGTCAAAATTTTATACCAGATGTATTTTTGCGGACAATCGAATCAGATACAAGGATATCATGAATATAAGCGGCCACTTCAGAAATACCAGAGACAGACACAAAAGACAAAGCCGATGAGTGGTACTCCACAAAAATTAGTCAGGTTAGGAAAAGACCAGAGGAAAATAATAATTGGAGAATAAGGGATGGTCAATTATATTTTTATAGGGAAACTCACAATACCGAGAAAATTAGGAGATCAGGTATCAAAGAAAATCACGATGAGAAACAATCAGAGCATTGAGAAATTCGAAAAACGTATGCGAGGATGACTAGAGACTACTTTTGGTCAGGAATGTACTCGGACACAGTAAGGTAAGTTAGAGGATGCGAAATTTGTCAGAAAAATAAACCATTCAACCAACAGAAAGTAGGTTTAATGGGTAAACGAATTATGGAAGAACCGTGGACAATAGTAGCAGTGGATGTTGTGGGTCCATTTCCAATAACGAAGGCCAGAAATCAGCATTTGCTGGTGTTTGTGGATCTATTTACGAAGGAGGTTGAAATAATACCAACAAAAAAATCGAACGCAAAAAATATAGAAACAGAGTTTAATGGAAAGATAATATCGCGTTGGAGAACACCTAGAATCTTACACAAAGACAACGGGAAGAAATTCATAAATAAAGCGATGAGAGATTTAGCTCAAAAGTTTGGGGTTAGACACTCTACAACACCTGGGTATTATCCACAAGCGAATCCAACAAAACGTTGCAATAGATCGATGAAAACGATAATCAGGGCCTACATAGATAAAGAGCTTTCCTCAACTTAGGCAGGGGATTACAACCGCTACAGTCATTGAAAAGAGAGCTAGAAACATCGCAGGAAGTAGAGTTACACAACACGGATAAATGGACAGATAGGCTCAGGCGATTACAAATAATTGAAAGGAAGTTCAGAAAAATTTGGACGAAGATAATGAAAAACAAGCAAAATATTATAACTTGAGAAAGAAACCGTTTGAGTATGAAGTCAATGAACAGATCTTGCTTAGGAATAAAGGTATATCAAGTAAAATGAAGAGTCAAAATAGAAAACTGCTCGAATGTTATAAAGGTCCATCTTTTATTAAGGAGAAAATATAACCCACGATTTATGTGGTGAAAGGTTTCAGACAAAAAAATCTAGGTCAGTGGAACGAAAAAGACATTAAAAATTTTTTTCCTAGAGTTCAAGTTGATGGATTAGTTACTGATACACAGCAACAGGATAGATGAGACAGTAATACAACGACAAAAACTACATAGGACAATAAGGTTGTCGTAATAGAAACATTGAAATGCTGTTTTTGTGCAAGGCAGATTCCAAAGGAATTATATATGTTTCATGACACATACTGTGAATTAAGATCATCTCAGTATGTAAATTACCACACTCCCCAAACTCGTCAGGTTTTTATTATGAGAATGGAGGATCAGTAGAAGTAAAGCAAAGGTTCCAAAAAGTACCGGAAATTTCAGTGCCTAGCACGGAAAGCGACGAAAATAACGACACAGAAGCCCAAGAAAGCGATGATAGTGACAAAACAGGGGAGTCTGAGGAATATGTAGATTGTAAGGAATACATTACCTTAGATGTTGCATTAGACGAATTGACCGAGGTACTGGAGAACATATCCGGATAGTATGAAGGGGCATTCTTACTCACAATAAACAGACCCACTTACTCAAGACACAAAACGTACACAGACAAAACAGAAGATCGACACCTACACCAACAAAGACCACGACAGTAGACCGTTTTTTTTTGTTTCAGGCACAAGCAGAAGTAGGAAGATGAGATGAAAATTAATATGAAACAAGTCGCACATGTTGCAATAATTAAGAAAGAGAAAAAAGAAAAATATAATAAAAAATGCATTACTTTATATACAAGTATAGGAATAGGCATTATTGTAGAAATAACAAAGTATTTGTTGATGAATTATTTTATACGATTAATATTACAGATATTTTAGGATAAGTTGGATAAATAAGGGTGCATATTCTGCGGGACGAATACTTCGAGAGAACTCTTAAACGCACTTTTACACATGATAATGATAATGATAATCCAGGTTTTCCCCTCTAACCCGCAAGGAAGGGGAGGAGACGGTTCCGAAGGGTTTCCAGTTTACCCAATTTCGTGCTTACTGACAGGTCGGGTCATACGCGCTCCCCAATACCGGCTATTACTGGTTTCTCTTATCAGAGTGTCTCTCGTGAGAGCCCAGAAGAAATCTGTACTAGAGATCTCCCAATCTTTGAGAGGTCCAGGATTCAACCAGCCCGGGAAACGGTAGGAGTACCAATAAAGTGATTTTAGCATCTTACATTGGCATTCTCACTGACTCCACCTGCTTCCAGCTTCCTTAAATCCTTATCCCTTCCCTGATAATAGTCATCTCGCTATACCTATCCCCAAGCTCCGTAGGGGGAGGTAAGGCACCCCTGTGACCAATCACTCTTTTTTGACCTATAAATCTAGTTTCAACTAATATACCTTTCCAAAGCACAACTGGGACACGAGAGAAGATGAGTTAGAAGAAATATTTGGGTTTTTACTGAAGTAACTGTTTTCAGGTATCAACGGTAAAACATACGCATAATACTGACCGATCGAGTGAAAAAAAAAAGTGCTCGAAGTTCTTAACGTTTAAATGAACGAAATTTCTTTCTGATGACTTTGTAAACTAGAAGTGCCAAAATAATTGTTAATTTCCAATGCAGATACTAGATTACAGAAGAAACTCATGAAGTATTACGAAAAATTGTAGTTGGATCAATATTTGTGGATAAAACATAATTGCGAAAAAATAATTCGTTCATTTGAACGTTCAGAACTTCAAGTATATTGCAAGAAAGGCATTTCAAATTTGCCTCCCTCCCAATTAACGAACCGTGAAAAGTAGGTTTTTCTTGTGAAGCAAACATTTAGTCTCCCCATTCGCGGTAAAAAAATCAAATCTGTTATGAGACCCGTAAAAAAAGTTCGAGATACCTTGTATCTACACTTGAAACTCGGGCGATCGCCATGCTTCGGTTGTACTTTGACTGCCTAGCTGATGGCACTGACAGCGTAAGTCGTGCAGTTACTGCATCTCCTCCGATGTTGACAACTTTGGCAGTTGCAATTTCACCTATTTTTATCATTTCAGTTGAGATTCCTATGTATGCTGACAACTTTCTTTGCAATTTGCAACTATTTTGCACGATTATTGATCGCACTTATTCCATTTTATCGCACAATATTACGCAAACATGCAGAAAACGAGTGAGTCTCTTGTCATTGTTTATTGTTTTTTTTTACTAACAAATGCTCTGAAATCTTAGCTTTCGCTCATTTTTTATTAATTTCCAGACCAAAATTAGGCATCTCAGATATTTTCACGAGAGAAATCGAATGCGCTGTTTATTCCAAAAAAAGTATATCAAGCACTGATTTGATCCGTTCATTTTTTGGTCAGTTATCATGTACAAATACGGACGGACATACAGACAGACACCATCGCCAGAACATGATTTTCGGCTTTAACGGGTCCTTGAACGTAGAGATCCGTTGAAAATTAAAGATGTGGAATTTCGGGTGATGCTAATACTTTCTCAATCATAAATGATGTGAATGTAACGAAATTTTCGATTTTCCATTCTGTGCTGTACAGTAAAAGTTTGAATTTTTCATTTTTTTATTGGAATTTTCGAGAAAATTTTGAAAGTCGTATTGATGATCTTGTAGGGTCCCTAAGGTGGAACATTTTTTCTTTCTGACTTCCTTTTTAATCTTGCGTTATTTGGCTCAAAATTCTCAATTTCTTTTATATTTTTGAATTTTGAGAAGGCCACAGCTCTGACAATTTTGTTTTTATTTTAAAAAATTATTCCGATAAATTGTTCCAATTTTTACGCACTATAAGAAACCATACTTACAATTTTCGATTCTTGGAAAAAAGTCCAGAAAAGTTTTCAAAAGATGATCACTTTTACCGTGGAACGATTCTTAGATTAACGCTAAGAGTCTACACTTTAATTCTAAAAGGATTGCATTTTGAAAACATGGTGTTGCTATTCTACGCTTGCGCACATACATGCAACCACGAACGATTTGATGCTCCGAAATAGTTTAACGGTAAAAGTACGTCACACTTTATCCGTGAAACTGTATTTTCTATGCGTTCAAGTAGAGTTGCTTATCGTTTAAACGATTCTTAGTTAAACGACTCGCACTCTAACCGTTAAAGTATCTCTTTCCAACTCTCATTCTCAAACGATTGCATTTTAATAGTAAAACTGTTCCTTTATCGCTAAAAGGAAATTTCTAAGAGTGTGTATAAATACGTAGTTCCTGCGTGAATAGGGCAATTCGATAGTATATGCCATAAGTGCTCAGGGAGTTTAAGACACGCCCCACCCCTATCGCTGAAAACCTCTTGACGTAATATGCTTCTAGGGTATGCTAAGGTGAAAATCACAGCGTCCTGACACGCGAACATAAAACCAGGTTTTGGAGTGTACAATAACACTTTTCTTTCCAAATTCTCAATGCAATCTGGACCATCAGCGGAGAAGTTCTTCTTGACCCATAAAACTTTCTTTATCTCTTCAGAAATGATTGGTGGGCATTCCCTCTCGGATATTATGAGGTTATCGCACAGCTCCTTGAAACGTATGATGTTTTCAGTGCCTTCATTCAAAGGATATTTACTTTGTAAATCTTGCTCCAAAATGTCTCCACTCTTTCGGTCTTTTTTGGGCTTTTGACAAGAATAGAAGGACCGCTAAAGGGGAGCGAAATTTCAGACCCTTGCCGTAAGAGGCCATCGTCTCTTCGAAGGATCGGCAAAATTGGTCGAACCATTATCGGATGCTCTGCGCGTTCGATCATTTTGAAACGCATTCAAAATTGAATTTGGGTTTTACGTTTCCATAGTTATTTCTTCAAGTAGCTAGGGAAGGGATTGTCCACCCTTGCATCCCTGGACAATTGACAGTGACTGCTTATTAGTTGTCGTAGCAGTATTCGGCAATAACCCTCGGCACAGGGACCCTCTATCCGCAACCTGAGGACAATTATCTCATTGTTTTCATTTTTCTTTTTTCTCTTCTCGCTTATCTCGTGCAAAATAAGTGGGCTCATGTACCTACCATTTGCATGGGTATGACAAAACAGATCGGATTTTTTCAGGTTAAGTTGAAAGTACAGCGTAAGATATGAAAAAGTCTCCCACATCGTTTCTACGGTGAGACACATTTTACGAATTACAGGAATTGATAAATCATTGATAGTAAGTCGTACTTGGGAATCATATTTTGAGAAGTTTTGACCGTTCAGGGGACCTTAACACACACAAGAATGCATTTATTTTGATAATTCAGAAACAAGAATCGGTATTTTAAGCTGGCCCTAATAGATTCTTGTTACAACACTGCTGAAAATAACATAACACTATTATTAACATGGCCAAGGGACATCCCACGCTCAAAAACCACTTCCCGTCCAATCACAGGAATTATGCAGCGTGAGGTGCGGTAAGTACTTGGATGGGTGACTGCCAGGGAATACCGCGTGCTGTTGGCATGTTGGCGGCTGGCTGGTGACCTCATGTGGATTCAGTACAACCAATCAAGACTCTTCAAGAAATACGCCTACCCCGTAAGGGTTTATGGCCTAATGGTACAAAAAAAATCTGGCCTATCATACAGTAACTATAAAGAGTGTGGCTAATGTCGCGAAGGGACTCATCATCCGGTTATATCCCAGTTTAACTAAGAAGAGGAAATGGTGCAGTCGAATTTTTGGCTAGATTCACCAGATTCATCCCAATGTGCGGTCTCGTTTCTCACAAAGTCTGCTGCCATTGAAGCCGAACTTTCTTTATGAATTGCAAACAAAAAATTCACCAACGAATATAATAATAAAAGGTTACAGTGCCTCACAGCAGAATTCATTATTTGCTTTCGGCCTATTCTCTATTTAACCAACATAAACATGTGAGAGGTGAATTGAGAAGTTTGAAGGAAATATAAGACCGAAAAGAGATGGAGAATAGGTGAGAAAAGCATAGTAGTTCTAGTAGTGCAAGGAGGGTAAACAAGAATAAAGGATTGTGTGAGGATATCAAAGAAAGTGAGGAGTGGCAAAAGGGAGAACAATAGGAAACACGAACTCTAATAGAATAATAAATGAACAAAGGCATAAATAGAGTGAAAGTGACATAGGGATGGGGGGGGGGCAAATAAAGCAGTGGAGAAAGAAACCGAATGGAAGGTGATGAATAAGGACACAGGAAGAAAGAACGTCGTAAATGCGATGTGAATGAGTAGAAAGACAGATTACTACAATGGATAACTCAGGGTTGGAGAACGAAGGCTAAGGAAATGAGCGAGGGACGTATTAGAGATAGGAGTGGAAGAAATGAATTCTATAAGTGGAAAGAAGTGAAAGAGGGTATAGGAAGACTGTTCGGGAATAAGACAACAGGAGGAGATATCATGGAGAATGAAGGGATGATGTATGATGGCAAAAGGAGTGGGAGAAGAAAGGTCGATAGTCTGTAACGATGTATAAAGAGGTATAGGATTGCCTCAAAAGTAGATAACGGGATTGGTGAGACCGCTGAGGGAGAGGAATGAGGATGTAACGGTGAACGGATTTAGAGGAATGACACTCATTTCATGGGTTACGTTGCTAATGTACCTAAGGTAAGTAATCTGCGTTCTTTTTAATGCCTTGGTTAGATTAAGACTCCAATATACCCTTGTCGATGACAGGTCCCTTAATTTCTTCGAAGAAATTAGAGCAAAAACACCATTGCAATATAATGTCGAGAGAATTTACGCGCACTTAGTTCTCCGCTGATTGGTGTCGTTTGATTATATACATTCCTCTCAGTTTAGAGATCTTTAAAATAAGAACCTCTATGAAATGAAATCTTTCTTATGAAATACGTACTGGTTATGTAAACATGAGGAAAATTTGACATATATTAGGGATTGACGCAGTAGTTGTTTAGTTGATTGGGTAAAGATCCATGGGAAGGTTAGTTTCACATAAATTTCATGTTCTCCAGAAAGAGTTTGCCCAAATAAAATGATCATGATACAGTTAACCGTAGTACAACAACAGATAACATTTACGGCCTAAACTATCTAGTGAATACGAATGCAGGGACAAAAAAAAGGGAATGCGAGTAGCTTCGTTAATGGACATTGGAGCAGCTTTCGACTCATTGAACAGAAGGATAGTGTATCAATCAATTATTTTAAAAAATACGACTGAACTCACAGTAGGCAAAGAAACAGTAGTAAAAGGAAATTCAGAGGTAAATGCAATTAGGTCTAGAAAGAGAGGCAGACCGAAGAAAAGCAATTCAGAAGGGAAATGAGCAACATTCAGAAAAATCAGATAGAGAGCAGAATTCAGAGTGTTTAGTAAGCAAAAATGACGGTCCAATCACGAGAAGTGAAGCTAGAAAAATCAAGGATATAGGCTTTGCTCGTTTAACTAAAGTTTCCGAAGTTAAAGAGATAAAAGAGAATGAAATAAGCCATGCATTATTAGCTTCAATTCAAGAAGACCCAACTTCATTTGAGAAAGCAATGAATTCAGAAGAAAAAGAATTATGGAAACAAGCCATTAGAGAAGAGTTAGATTCTATGAAAGAAAATACTGCATGTGTTTCAGTAGATCGACCTAAAAGAGAGCCTAATGGGAAGAGACCTAATATTATTGACTCCAAGTAAGTTTTTAAAAAGAAAGTTGAGAGCAATTAGTCAATAAAATTCAAAGCAAGACTGGTCACAAGAGGCTTTAAGGATAAAAATGCTTCTGGGCTTAAAGAAACATATGCGTCAGTGTCAAGATTGTCCTTGATACGAGCAGTTCTTTCTATAATCAATAAAGAAGACTTGGGAATAATTTAAATGGATGTTAAAACAACGTTCCTGCATGGGAATCTTGAAGATGAAGTTTTCATGTAAATTTCCGAGGGTCTAGATGTTTCAGAAAATCCTGAACGTGTAGAAGTTTGTAAACTAGAAAAATCTCTGCATGGTTTTAAAGTAGGTCCCAAGTTATGGTACAAAAGTTTTCTGAAGAAGTACGAAAACTTGGTCTGGAAAACGATCTACATGGCAGTACAGGGATATAGAAAAGAAAGAAGTATTGAAATACAGGATAGTAGGAGTGGTCAGTTGGTCGTGGGGGCTAAGGCATGAGCTTTGGACCCACGCTGTCTGGTTGTGGGTTCGATTCCCG
>WSXT02029887.1:0-28581 GCA_011762715.2 Neuroterus valhalla | reverse complement strand
CGATCTTTGTTTTTAAATTTTTTGATTGTTAACATCTTGACTTCATCAGGCACTTGACTTAGTCCGTGGCTGATGATCAAGCACCGGAAAAAAAGACCCGAGATTAATTTTCGACATAATAATAATAATAAAAATAATAATAATAATATACATGCACAGTTTCGTTTTAGAAAAACCGGTAGGGAACTTTTTTGCCAGTATGGACAGTGTATTCACTGCAAAGGAGAGATACTAGCTTCATCATACTTATTTTTTACAAATTTCACTGGGTCTATTAATCTTTCCATTCCATAGTCAACGTTGAAAATGATGAGTCAATAAAAGATAATATAGGATATTTAGTGAATTTTAGGAAATCATCCCGAAGAAAGGTTTCACGTAATTATTTTTCTCGTTCCACAAAGTTTTATGAAAATTGCTTAGGCCTCCATCGCGGTAGTAATAAGGTCACATAAATACACCGGCATATACTGACGATGCTTACGCAGACACACAAAAAGTGGTTCATGACTAGTAAAAAATGACTACTGATATAAACTATGCAGCTGTATTTTTGGAAATAATTATGTTGAACTTTTCAGTTCCGCCAATAATGCATGTGCCTAATCAACTAGTAGGAGCTCCTCTTGGGACTGACGTAAAACTTGAATGTTTTCTTGAAGCGTCGCCGAGGGCCATAATCTATTGGATCAAGGACAAGGGTAAGAAATATAATACATACTTTTTTCGTTAGGTTCACTTGTGGGGAAGATTGTCCTCAAATCGCCCGTGAACTTGTCCACAACTACGCATAAGATTAGAAGATTTTTGTTTTAGGTTTCATCTTCTATATATCGTGAAAATATGTTATATGTATTTGTATTTATTAAGAAAAAGTTCTTAGGGCTAGTTAGCTCTCTACAAACTATACCTCTACGATTACAACGATAAATATAATGAGAGTTTCCCACAATGCTTTCTAATACACATACGAATACGCATGTGCATAGTATTGAAAGCCAGCTTTTTTCATACAAATGTACTAAAGTGTAACAGACATATAGTGTACTCAGAACATAGGTGTCACCAATGAATGATTCCAAAAGTCAATTTCAAAGTGTAAAATAAGTAACGAAAGAGAATTTTTTGAAATGTTTGTAATTGTTGTGAGTAATTTGTTCCAAATTTGTTCCAGGCTATAAAGCAGGTTGCCGATGAGAATTCTTTAAGCAATATTGAGGAGTCCTGCTCTCTCTCTCTCTCTCTCTCTCTCTCTCTCTTTCTCTCTCTATACTGAGTGATATGCTCACTTTTAAAAATCTTATAAATAAACCAGATGCAAGCATTTAATGCACCCTCAAGAAAGGTATTAAGCTCGTCAGTAATATCGACGTGGACTGAGCAGCCATAATAAAAAGAAGAGAATATGTGTTGGAGTAGGAAATGATTCTTCATTTCTGTTTATCTATTGGAGGACTCTAAAGATTTTCCCTAATATATCCGAAACTTGTAAGACCACTAGTCAAAACTCACTGCATTACTCAATCGATGTCCTCCTGTACGTTCGAAGTAAGTTCTTAAGGGTACCGGGGCAACGTTTTGCTCTCCGTGCGACTAGTGAGATCTCCTCAATATTGATACAACAGAATAAATATTTTGATCGTACTAGAGGAAGTCTCCATTCTACACCATTGATAAGATTTCCGTCTTGATTCAAAACATCACAGTGCAAGTGTCCAATAAGATCAATAGATGAACGAGCTCTTAGATACTGAAGGCAAGCTTTGAGTCCTTCATTATTATCGAAATCATCCACTTTTCTAGATGTGTCGTCATATCAAAGAGATGTTTTTAATGACACTTTCAAGACATCTACTTAATCAAGTGAGGAATGCAATAGATTGTTTGCAGAACCTACTTTGTCTAGGGCCGGTATGGTAAAGCTCAAAGTCGTAGGCATATTTGTAGTACTTGCAATGTCGAAGGCTGCTTCTAAGATCAGAGGTGTAAATATTGGATTGAGTAAAAGATTCCATTGGGTCAATTAATTTGTGAGCGTCAAGGTGAGACGTCATTGGTTGGTGGACAATGCGCTCGAAGAGCTTAGAAAGGGCGCAATAAACAGCAATAGGTTTGAGGTCTGGCGAAAGGGTAGGGTTATTTATTTTAGGGATAGGGGGAATAATCGCCCCTTTCCAGGTAATGGAGAAAATTCCTACTTGGAGGGACGTGGTAGGTATATGCAAGAGGATAGGAGAAATAAATGGAAAGGAGAGACGAATTACTTTTACACAACAAACTATCAGTTTGCGAAATTTCGTCGGAAATTATGAGATCGATTGACGCAAGCACTATGTGGAATAGATTTTGTTTTTATGTGCTGGAAAGAATACAGCACGTAATAAGCTTCGAAAAAAAATTCTAGATTTTCTAAAATTTGTACCTCTACTTGAACTTCTAGCATGACCTAGGAAAATTGTTGGGGAAATCTGGAAATTATTCAACAAAGAACCTAAAATTTTATCTTTATTTCAGGCCAAAGAAACGTGAAAAATCTCTATCGGTTACCAAGATACAATCAAAAATAATCAATCGTATCCGAGTTGAGTTTAAGTCGACGATCACGGTTTTCGTCCGGTCTGCTTCTCGCCTCCTTCGTTGAGACAGGACCGAATAAGCCACGCACAGAGGTGGTGCTTGATTGGTGCTATCTATACTTTTAATTCTAATAATCAGTGATTTTATTTTCAAATGATTATTTACAATTATTTTTGATTATTATTTACAATTATTTCAATTCAAAACCATCCCCGTAAACAAGAATAAAAAATGATGAACAGTTTTTTTCATTTTCTAACATTGTTATCAACTAGAATAATAATAAAGATGTAGATATATTGTTACGAGAGCAAACTATCTTTCAAAAGAATTCAATATTTATGAATTTTTATTAATAATGATGAATTGAAATAATTGACAATAATTTTTAAAAAATTAATAATTTTTAAAATGTACAATAGTTTGAAATAAAAATTACTGATGAACAGAATCAAAAGTATAAGACAGCCCCAATCAAGCGCCACCTCTGTGCGTGGCCTATCCAGTCCTGCCTCAACGAAGGAAGCGAGCAGTAGAGCGAATTCTCTTGCCATCTCAGTAGCAAACGTCACCTTCTCTATTCTTATCACTACCTTTACGGAAAAGTTAGTAATGGTCAGGTGCTACGGGGCTTGAGGGAATATAAGGCGTGAGCCAAGTTTCAGATACGGCTATAATATGATAGAAACATGACATAAAATGATGTTTGAATTCAAGGTACTCAGCTGGTTGCCATAACAAATGAGGAGAAATAACAAAACAGGGGGATAGACATAACAATAAATGACCGTGCATTACAAAAACTTACAAAGTGTACGCATATTGACATATAAAAACATACAAAGAGACATAAATTCAATGTAGCAAACATAACAAAAATGAGTTTGTTGTCATTGAAGTTTTTCTGTATCTTGGAGCGACGAGAGGAAAATTTTCGGTGCGACATCTTCTGTGCGTCAGCATATCTTTCCTTTCTCGTTCTCTAGGCCGTAGCATTAATCTTTCGGTAAAAGGGCATTTTGTTTGAGTGGCAGCCCGTGTATTTCGAGAGTGGCAAGAAGGGCGACCTGCTCATGGTAGTTAAGAGCAGATTCTAGATTCGCCACCTTGGATTTGAGTTTATGAGCCTCAGTATTGACTTCACCAACTTATTTATCACGATTTGTCAAGTTGAGCTCTAGCGAACTGATTCGTCGAGTATTTTTCGTTACTTCAAACTATATTCCTATGATCGAAGTAGTGGAGTTAGGAGTGAAATTCTTCCTGCCTCAGTTCCAACCCCCTCAAATATTCCCACTAGTAACTTTTGCCACTGTACCGGCGCTTCCTTTTGTTCATAAAAAACTGCAGTTTGAATCGCTTTGCAAGACCAGGTGTAAGGGATGCCAGATTATTCGTGGAAGGAGAGGAGGCAGGTTAAAAGGTTGCACTCGCGTCACGCCCTCTCTTACCGATGTTTTCGTTTTCTGTGGAAGTAATGCTTCTAGTTGTTGAGATTTTTTTTCTGTAGGTGTCACCAGTTGTACATTTTTCTGTGTACTTTCAACAAATAAAATCTGTGGCATCTATTTCAAGTTCATCAAATGATTGTTTATCGATACTTCTCTAAGAAAGCACGTCTATAATTCATAAACTATTCCATAAAAACACTGCAGAACCGAGGACCACTTTCAGACGCACATCCACCATCGACATAAAGTTTCATAGCTATCATATTAGCAAGGGGCCCCTTCGGACAGACTCGCTCTCCACTTCTCTGTGTGCCCCTTGTGTCACTATGCCCCCCTCCCTCTTCTTTACCTCATCCTGGTTCTAGGTGGTACCCTACGCCGGTGTCGAAAACCTGTTTGAAGGGTAAAAAAAAGGTTTGAAGAAAAAGTAATAATATATATTTTTATTGACAGGTAACCATTTCAATAATTATTCAAGAAAATACAGAAGATTATTTATTTGTATGTTACAGGCAAAGCGTATAATCCGGGCATTCCATAGAATATCTGGGCATTCAATAGAATGCCTGATCATTTTAGTCGAAGTATGGAGAGGGACTGTTTTTATACGCTTTGACTAGGAATTCTATAGAATGCCTAGACTTTCTGTAGAATGACGAGCGCTTATTAGGCAAAGTATAAAATATTTTCAATTGGTCATATAACAGTAATCATGGCATTAAAAATAGCGCAAATTAGAAACATTAAATATAATTAACTCCGTTCATTTTATTTTGAGCAATGTTGCTTACCTAAAAAACGATACAATAAAAAACAATTTATTTGTTGCAACATGATAAACTGTTATGGCATCTTGAATTGCAAAGTCGATGATTTTTAAAACAAGCTCATCTTTTTGATATACACTAAGTTGTACATAAACATTCTTGTATGCCTTGTCCAGTGCCATTACTTTGCTTAGATGCGACAGTTCTAACAGAACATTCTATATCTGCACTGTTAGAAAAATCTGTATTAAGTTTAACATACCTGTGTTTGGAGCAAATATTCACTACGGATAATGAAATTCAATATACAGGCGTATACAAAATTCAATATAGATGTACAAAACAAAAATAGATGTACCTGAAACAAAATAACAACATACTATTAATGTAAATTTAATGCAAATATTATATTTTAATTCATATTGATACGAAATATGAATTTCGTATCAATATGAATTTCGTAATTTTTTCTTGGACAAAATTCTTTTGTCCAAGAATTTCTAATGACTTGGACAAAAGAAGCTGGATACGCGCATCCAAAGGCGTAGTAGGAGGCGAAGGCGGTCTCAATACCTTCCAAAACATTCTCTGCTTTCATGATTACCTCTTTTTTCAAAACTACACTCACTTGAGCCAGCGGATCGAAGATCAATTTCCCTGCAATTTGAGACATCCCATCTCTTACAGGTAAAAAACAATACAAATAATCTATATAAACAGAAATTTTGAAGTAATAAAGTTTATGAAGACTATACCTCTAATCATAACGACAGGATACTCAAGACATCCATATTCATCTTGTCTTCTAGAAATTTTAGAAACTTCTTCCTCCCCTTCTTCCACATTGAGTAACGGATCTGGGACCCCTTCCGCTTTTTATCATTCACGTCCTTCCTGTAATTGACGGCATTATCGATTCGCATTCCTAAAGTTTCATGTCCTTTACCTAAAGTCTGTCCGCTGACATGATCTCCTAATAGTGGATACTTATTCACAAGCATTTCGGCAATTGAAGAGGCTCGAGAACGAGAATGATCTGTTGAAACTTGTATCATATAATGTCCTATTTGTGCATTCATGAGTTCAACATCAGTTGGTATAGGCGTTAGATTATCAGCACAATATTCGACCACTCTCCATGGAACTTTCTGTGAAATATCAGTCAATATATTTCGAGGAACGCTCACTTCACTTTCGTTAGAAGAGCCTGTAGAGACAGCTGTGGAATGGATTCCTGCAATACGTATGGAGGGAAATATATTCAAGAAGAAAACCATTGAGTATCTGAATAAATATGATTATGATACATTTTATAGCTAAATCATCCGCGAGTCGTATATAATTTTGAATCAAATGGTGATATGAAATTCCAGCAAAATTTGAATTTAAATACCGTTCTCTGTCTGATTAGAAATAATGTTTCGGTTGAAAAGATTATCCAATATCAATATTTTCTCTGTTCAGGCTACATTCAACGGCAAAACCATTAACGTCAAGTTTGTTTTGAGATCTACAAACTAATTACACCTTCTTCCTCTAAAAGCTTTAATTGTTTATACAAATACTTTTAGTTGGTAACATCTGTAACTGCAATGAAGCAATATGCTTCACTAAAACATTGAATAAAGTTATTTTGCATTTTTATTATTAATTATAGATTTCGTTGAAAAAATTACATCAGAATACCGATATTATAGACAATTTCCAACTGCGATGTGGCGAATCACTTTTTTGTTTAATAAGAGATATTAAGACAGTAAGCTAATCAGAAGTGGCAAGAATTTGACAGAATTAACTTTTTTTTTGCTTCAATAAGGACTTCTTTCAAACTGGATGCTCTGATAAGACCTTTGTTCAGTACTCGAGTCAGGGTCATACTTTAAAGGAAACCACATTCAAATTTTTTGTAATTTCAATTGAATCAATAGTGATTATCGACTCTATTATCGATACATCGATTGTACCGCGATTAGCAACCTGTCCACTCCACTCGTTAAAATAGATCATGGCGCCGGCATGTGAATCACGTCTTTATTACATTCATACGAATTTTGATTATAATACATAGTTTGTTAAGATTAAAATTGGTTTTATCAATACGGAATACCTTTCCCAAAATCAAGTTGAGGAAAGAACATGGTCCTTCGAACCAAATGAATCAGTGATCTCTCAAATTAGATGTCGAGCACGTGGCCGACGTACAAATCAAGGTCGTCAGAATCGACAATTCGAACAAGAAACCAGATCAGTGTATCATCCTTTGATTGTGAATCAAAGTTATCATCTTCTCCAGTGCCAATACCAAGGCAAAAGGCATCGATTAATGCAGTATCGACCCTGGAAACAAATGATCATTTCATCAAAGCAGTAGTCGACGTGGGACGAAAGGAGAGTAACGTCGAGAACGTGGACAGCAGCATTCTGTGTGGTAGAGTAACCGGAATCTCCGAAATAAACGCATTTCATGGAACTGTAAGTCTGTTCCTTTTTATCCTACATATTCATGTCTTTCCATGCAAAGTATTTAAGACAAGCATTTATAAACCATGTTTCTTACTAAAGAAAGTCAGATATTATATTCAAATATAATATGTATAAATTCGAAGTGTCAGTTTAATCGAAATCGAAAATGGGAAAAGACATAAAACCATTGGTAAAGAAGAGTTCAGGGATTAAATCTCAGCTTACGACATTTAATAAATTCGTGTCAGATTTCAGTTCAGGAAAACATGATATAACAGAGTTAGGAGTCAGAGTCAAAAAGTATGAGAATCTTTTATCTGATTTTAGTGAAATTCAAACCGAAATTGAATCAGTCGAACATAAATTAGATCCAGATAGTCAAAATCCTCAAGCAGAAAATGAGAGAAAAGATTTTGAAATCGCATATTCCGAGGTTATGAAAAAAGCACACAATTTTATCAAACAAAAAAAAGGTGGAACCAAAGAATTGGTACCAGAATCTAGTAACAACAATTACAACTCTTTCAATTCACAAAATCAAAGCGAACATTCAGAGATCGATAGGTGAATCAAACGTCGTGAGAAAATAATGATACAAATTTTTAATTTTCATGAATTTGTTTTGGAATTTGATGAACAAAATAGTCAAATTTAAAAAATCCGCGTTCGATTAGAGATTCACGAAAAAATTTGTTCAGGATTCGATTCAATTCAAACTAGTATTGAGCTCATTCATGAGTCTAGGGAACAGTCAAAAGTTCGAATGCAATTTGAAGACGCATATTTTGACTCTATGGCTATCGCTCGAGATATCCTCAAGGAGGAGGATGAAGGAAATGCAATACCTATAGATGTCAATAATTGTGTTTCAACAAATTTTGATTTATCGAATGTGAAGCTCCCACCATTACCTCTTCCCACATTCGAAGGGAATTATGAAAAATGGCAGAATTTTCATGATACTTTTCAAGCGTTAATTCAAAATAATAAAAGTTTACCTGATGTCGTGAAATTTTATCATTTACGTGGAGCACTTAAAGGATCAGCAGCTCAAGTAATGGACTCAATTGAAACATCATCGGAAAACTATGCAGTAGCGTGGAGTTTAATAAAAAAGCGATACGAAAATTCTAGACTTATGACTAGACTCATTCTAGACTCATGTGCAAGTACTCTTTAAAATGACTGCAATCATCAAAGAATCCCCTACGTTACTAAGACAATTAGTAGACAATACTGTCAAACATGTGAGAGCATTAAAAGCACTTGGTCAGCCGACTGACACATGGGATACTTTGCTGATTAATGTCATTTGCTCTAAGATCGATCCAATTACGATACGTGAATGGGAATTAAAAATGATTGCTGACAATTTAAAAACTATGACAGAATTCACGAAATTTTTATCGAATCGTTGTTTAGTTCCGGAAACATTACATCCGGAATTGGTACATCAAAATAATTATAACGGGTCTCCATCAAGTTCTAAATCTAAACCACAGTGGAAGAAGAAAGCTGAACAGTCGCAATCCAATTAAGCGTCAACCAGACCAAAGCAAACGTGCGTTATATGTAACGACTCTCATCCAATTCATCAATGCGCTAAGTTTATTGACATACCTGTTAATACGCAAAATCAAGAAGTTCGAAAACACAAGTTGTGCTTTAATTGCTTGCGATCAAACCGTACTATTCAAGATTGCTTCTGTGGAGGTTAAAAAGTATTGTAACAAAAAACGCAACTCGCTTTTACATTATGAAAACTCCCAAACAAAACCACAATCAAACGGAACAGCATCAGCTGACGATTTTGCGGTTTCTAAGACAATAAAAAGCGGAACAAGCAATCAATCAAATGATTCAAAAGCATCAAAATCAATCACGCAAAATTATCACGCGAAGCAGTTAGAACCAGGTGTAGTACTGTCGACTGCAGTCGTTCTAATGAGAGAAAGATTTGGGGATTTCCATGAATGTAGGGCTTTAATTGATTCAGGTTCTCAATCAAATTACATTTCAGCAAAGCTATGTGAGCGATTGCAACTATCAAAACAACAAAATAATGTGAAGGTAGGAGGCATTGATGCTATGTCTACCAGTGTAAATTTTCGCACATATACAACAATAAAGTCGCGATTGAATCCCTACAATGCCTATCTTGCGTTCTTTGTCGTGAATCAGGTCACTGGAATCATCCCAGCTGTAAAACTCAATACTCGAAATCTCCAAATTCTAAAAAATCTAAATCTTGCAGATCCATTGTTTAACGTACCAGGAACATGCGACATTCTTATCGGAGCCGGTAGATTTTTGATCTCTTGTGTATAGGTCAAATCAAGTTAGGAAGAAATCAAACAGTTATCCAAAAAACGAAATTCGGATAGATTATTGGAGGGAATTAGTTTAATGGAAACCCTAAACCTAAAACTTCGTTGTGCCATATGATTCAAAGCACGGAACTTAATCAAAATCTTCAAAAATTTTGGTTAATCGAAGAATTCGATCAAACTCGTCACTTTTCAGAAGAGGAAAGTTCTTGCGAAAAGAATTTCGTTGAAACGCACATACGAGTGAAAGATGGACGATTTTGTGTTCGCTTGCCTCTGTAACAAAATCCAAAAAATCTCGTAGAGTCTCGAGATATAGCATTAAAGCGACTGTACTCAATCGAAAGAAAACTTGAAAAAAATCCTCTCATGAAGCAACGCTACGATGACTTCTTGAGTGAATATGAAGACATGGGCCATATGACTCGAATCAACGACGATCAAATCACTGATCACATCACCTATTACTTACCTCAGCATGCAGTGGTTAGAGAAGAAAGCACTACAACAAAGCTGCGCGTCGTGTTCGACGGCTCAAGCAAGACAAGCAAGGGATTGTCGGTCAATGGTATTTTGTTGGTTGGTCCTACAATTCAACAAGATTTGTTTTCGATCGTCTTGCGATTTCGACAACACAGATACGTTCTAACAGGGGGCAAATCAAAGATGTATCGTCAAATCAACATCCAAGAAGATCAAAGAGACCTACAAAGAATTCTATGGCGGTCAGCTCCCAATCAACCCGTGTCAACCTATTCTCGCAACACAGTTACATATGGGATGGCCTCATCACGATTTCTTGCTATGGGATGGCTGATGCAGCTAGCCATCGAGAATAAATTCAAGAATCCAACCATCTCTAGGGTCATAGAACAAGATTTTTACGTTGACGATTTGTCGACGGCTGCAAGCAGCATTCAAGAACTAAAGGAAATCAAGGAAAACGTTACCAACATTCTTCAATCAGGAGGTTTCGACCTATGTAAATGGATCTGAAAAGAATCATCAATTTTGAACCATAATCAAGAATCACAGCCTGCTCGTCATCTTATGGAGGAAGTAAAGGCTCTCGGTTTAACTTGGAAATCGAATCAAGACAATCTGCGGTGCAAAGTTATACCTACAGAAGCTGAAAAATCATCAAAGAGAAGCATTTTATCCACAATGTCACAAATATTTGACCCACTCGGTTTGGTGGGCCCAAGTACAATTCAAGCGAAAATCACTTTACAAAAATTATGGCAAATAAACTGCGGATGGGATGAATCTTTGCCAAGTGACATTCACACGAGTTGGTTGAAATATCAAAACCAAATTTAAAAAATTAGTCACATTGAAATACCTAGACAGGTAGTGTGCGGCGAACCAGTTTCAATACAGCTTCATGGATTTTGTGACGCATCAGAGTTGGCATATGGTGCTTGTATATATTTGAAGTCTACAAATTCCAAGAGTGATCATACCATTCGTTTACTATGCGCTCAATCAAAGGTAGCTCCGTTGAAAAAGGTAACGTTGCCACGCTTGGAACTCTCCAGTGCATTGTTATTAGGAAATCTTTCAAACAAGGTAGTCAATGCACTAACATTAAAAATTAAGAGTGTTATCACTGGAATGACTCCATGGTACCATTAACGTGGATCAGCGGAGAACCTTCTAAATGGAAAACGTTTGTCGCAAACCGTGTAACTGAAATACAAACATTAAGACAAGGGTCCAGCTGGAATCACGTAAAATCAGAGGATAATCCTGCTGATGTGATATCGCGGGGCATCCAGATACGCTTCATTCAGCACAATTTTGTTGGTACAGGTCATAGTGGTTGCAAAGTGACAAAGAATTTTGGCCGTCACAACCTTCAGAATATCCAAAGGAAGTTCCAGAATTCAAGAGCGTAGTAGTAAAAACAAATTACTTAGAAACACAGGATTACAACATTTTCAGCAAATATTCATCACTTCAAAAACTGAAACACGTGATCGCCTATAGTCTTCGATATACAAAAGCAAATATATCTCTGTTTGTCAACCAAGAAAAAGACAAACCATACAAGCAAGCTTTAAAAGAAGGGATGATCACTGGCCCTCTAACTGCACAAGAGTCAGAAGGTGCCACACATGCTTTGCTGAGACTAGCTCAAGAGCGAGCGTTTCCGATTGACTTAAAAGCACTTAAGTCAGAAAAGGCGCTGAAACCATCAAGCAAGTTACTCTCGTTAAATCCCTTCATTAGCAGGGGTAACCTAATGAGAGTAGGAAGCCGATTAGGCAATGCACCCATCGCGTACTCCCAGAAACTTCCAATAACTTTGTCCTCAAATCATCCACTCACTGATTCAATCATCAGAAATGAACATTATCAGCAACTCCATGCAGGAGCACAAGCTCTTCTTGCATCAATTCGCACAAGATACTGGTTTTTCTCGGGTAGAAGCGCTGTTCGACGCGTATTGCACCGATGCGTTCTTTGTTTTCGAGTAAAGCCAACCATACCACATCATATAATGGGTGATTTATCAGAGCATCGCGTCACATCAGCTCGCGTTTTTCTTAACTCCAGTGTTGATTATGCAGGACCGTTTGAGGTAAAAATCTCACGAAACGTGAATGGCAAATCTTATCTCTGTCTGTTCGTTTGCTTTGCAACAAAAGCCGTACATTTAGATCTTGTCATGAGCGCTACAACAGAAGCGTTTTTGAACGCGTTGAAGCGATTCATCGCTCGAAGAGGTAAAGTTTTGAACCTTGTTTAAAATAGATGAATGCCAGAAAGAGAGGAGTGGATCAGGTCATCAACTGAAAGGGAACGACTGTCCAAATTGTACATCGTTTTATTTATTTTTTATAGCATAAAGATACTCTGTACAGTGATGTGAACTAGAACTACCAGTGGTTCAAATGTTCGGTCGTGATCTTAAGCACAGTATGAACGTTGTAAAGTACAGTAAACTATATAATATATATTGTGCAGTAAACAAGAAGGTTAACATTGTGGTAAATTGGGCGGAAAACTTAGCTGTAAACTTCGAGACAAACTTAGCTGTAAACTCTGCAGTAGACTCAGCGGCAGACTCTGCGGTAAGGGTCATACTTCAAAGTAAACCACATTCAAATTTTTTGTAATTTCAATTGAATCAATAGTGATTATCGACTGCATAATTGATCCCCTGAGGGTTTACATTTTCCTCGAACCTCTCAACCATTCCTTTACACATCCTACCACTACCTAAGTAGTAAGTAAGGGGGACCTACAGCTTGAGGTGGGTTCCGAACCACCAAGAACCCCAGCCCCAAATACTTAAAGTAATCTTTTTCTCAAAAGATACCGGCACCACGACTTCCCGGAGATGAACACTTCCTTGCTAGGCAAGTGTTCACCGCGTGGGCCGCCGAAGCTCTTCCAGAGTGCAAGGCGGGGATCGAACCCACAAACAGCCGGCGCGTGGATCCGAAGCGCATGCCTCAGCCCCCACGACCAAATGGCCACTTATTATCGACTGTTTTATCGATACATCGACTGTACCGCGATTAGCAACCTGTTTACTCCACTCGTTAGAATAGATCATGGCGTCGGCATGTGAATCACGTATTCATTACATTCATACGAATTTTGATTATATTTAATAGTTTGTTAAGATTGAAATTGGTTTTATAAATGCGAAATACCTTTCCCAAAATCAAGTTGAGGAAAGAACAGCCTTTTTTGCTCCGACTAGGATGAAAAATTTTTAAAAATGGCATGATTAAAGCTGAAAATAGACAGAAAATTTAAATAGTATTGTCATCAAAACAAAATTCACATTTTTCAGAGAAATTTAAGATTCAATTTGAAGCATATTGTGATTATTTCCTTATAAGCGCATAAGCTTGATATTAATTTATTATTTAAATTATGGATAATAACACCCAGAGGAATGAACTTTCGAATGAAAAGGATGATTTTTGACGTCGACAAATAATTCTGTTCGTGTAAGGAAGATATCGTGCGTTCGATATCGATTTACAAGTGGCGACGAAGCCATATTTTGGCCGAACACACACAAAATTTTCAATCGTGTCAAAGTTAAGCGGCTCGTGTCTAATAAATCTACTCAAGGTGTAACATTCGTACTTCTAAAGTCTCGGTCCATTCGTAGCAGCGAAGAGTTGGATGATACATCAACATTTTCTACGAAATGAATTAAGATGTTGTGGCTGTGGAATCTTGTATATTTCAAGGTGACATATAAGTGGGTAGTGTAAATTTCATAGAAGAGAAAAACATTCATTGAAATCGAATTGTCAATGAAAACGCATGCAAGGAAATGTGATTGAAAATAACTTACCAGTTGTGGAATAATATAGTCAAACGTTGAAAGCCCCCAGTTGGTCCCTTTTCTACACAATCTGAGAAGACTTTGAACACTGATAAAAAAAAATCAATTTGCATAAAGAAACGCAACGTATGAGACATGGATATGTCTCATACGTTGGGTATGGCTCATACATGGATATGTCTCTGAAACTTCTGCCATCTGCAGCCGGATTTTCTTGTTTAAAACGCTCGCATTCGCCTGAACATTCGGTCAGAGGAGAGGAAAACTGCAGAAAACCAAAACTCCTGAGCGTAGTCGATTATCGACAGACGAGTTTAGATGTAGGTACTCGATAGCATCGAATGCCTACGCCGATCCTCGGCGTTAAATCTTACGCTCGACAGTAATTAAACATGGTGAAACTACGACTAAGCGAGAATCCCGAACAGTCACCCACCCGAGCGCTAACCGCACCCGTTCATGCTTGACATTCGAGACCCGCCCAAGCCGGAAGTCACCACGGAGGTACTGCCGTCGGTGGTATATTTAAAAATAATATATACTTTCAAATTTGTTTCGTTCATGCATTAATTCATTCTAAATATCGAATATAATCTATATGATTTCTTATACTATTCATTCTTATCGAATGGAAACAACAGAATTGTCAGCTTTATACTTACCTATGAACGCAACGTTGTCCTCCAATCTTTCGTGTGGTATACACAAGCAATTTAGTTTCCATTCTCTACAGTGTCACGGTTTTTTTCTAATTTTGAAAAAAGAGTTTTCTCCATACTGAACCCACAAACGAGTCCTAAAAAAGCCTTGAACCGCCGATATTCACTGGCAAACGATGCGAACCGACTGCCCGCGTGAATCTAGCGATCTGCGCATGCGTTCCATCAGCCATTACATATATATGCACGAAGTTTTGAAGTATATGCCTGGTTATTAATTTTCAAATGTGCCATCTTGAAATTCATTTTCATTGTCAAAACACTATATAACTTTGGGTAAATTAAACGCGGTACATTGAGTTTGCTAGACCGCTACACACTGACTTGGAAACATAAACACACGTGTACTAGACGTTTCATTCCTTAAATTGTGTTGCACCTCTAGAAGGTTCAATCCCATGGTAAACGAAGAATGTGCTAAGGAACAGCAGGTGGAAACCCGTTACTGTCAAGATACTGTACAGGCCAAAAGTTTGAATACACCTCAGAAAAATACAATTTTTCTGCGATACCATCTGGCACTCGATTGATCGGATCTAATTTCATGTTCCAACAAGGCCACGGACCAAAACATTCTCTCCGTAATTGCACTGATTACACAGCTCTACAAAATTTTTTTCTTTTTTTGTATTGCCCTGTATATCTTTGCAAATGTGTATGTTTTCACGTGCCCAAATTACCAGCATATTCATGAAAGTACTGGATGTGCTCTTGTTTTTATTATTTTTAAATATCTTATATTTTGAACAATTATCGGATACGACAATTGATGAAAGACACAGATTTAGTTAAAGTTATGGCTGTTCCGGGAAGTAAAGCTTGGAAAACCATAAAGCACCAAATTATAAAGAAATTGTACAAAATATGCTGACAAACTTTCGGACTCTAGGAGCAAATATGAGAATCAAGTTACACTGTTTCCACATCGTCGGGATGAATTTCTGGATAATTTAAGAAATTATAGTGAGGAATAGGGAGAGTTGTTCTACCAGGATCTAAAAGTGATGAAGGAAAGATATCAGGATCGATGGGATTGTCACATGATTGTAGATTACTGCTGGGCTTTGAAAAGAGATTGCCCCCTGAAAAATTACAAAATAACTGCTCATAGAAAGCGTTTTATGGAAACATAAAATTTGTTTTCAACATTTTCCTCTCTATTCACTACGATGTATCATGATTTTTCGAAACAAAACTTACATTAAAAATAGATCTTTTATTTTGTTTGTTGTTTTCCAATTTTTTTATGTAAAATGAAAATGTAGATTTAAAAGAAAAAAAGAGCAAATCTTGCCAAATCATTGATAGTTTCATGAATTGTGAGCATAAATATGTGCAGAATCAATCTTATATCTAGGGCAACAAAGCCACTACAGACCAGTGTTATTTACAAACCTGAACAAAGTGGCGATGTGCTCGAAGTATTAGAATAGCCACCTGAGCCTCTAGAATTGAACCCAATCGAGCTACTGTGGGATGAACTTTACCGATGAGTGCAAAACTTAAAACGAACAAGCTTGAAAGGTCTCTGTGATTGTTAGGAAGACGCGTGGTACAATATCGATTCACAAACATTAGAAAAAATCTTTCCTGTTTCAAATCTTGCACTCTTCGGTCAAGGCATCCCACAGTAGCTAGATAGGGTTCAAGACTGGAGACTGAAACAGCTACTTTAATATTTTGAGCACACCGCGACGTTATTACCTCTCTAAATAAGCACTTGATTACCGAAAAGTCTGTTTTTGGTCGTTGCCTTGTTGGGAAATAAAAATAGATCCAATCAATCGAGTGACAGATGGTATTACGGAAAAATAGTTCTTTCCGAGGTGTATTTGAACTTTGGCCTGCACTTTAGATTGCCTTTCCATCATCTCCAATGTAGAAGGTTATCAATGACTTCCAGGTTTGGATTGTTCATCAAAATTAGCGGCAATTGCAAAAGGTCTCGTCCAAAGTTTAGATATCCAATTATTATTATTAGATATCCAATTATTGGAACATCACTGTGATGCCATGATGATTACAACATAGCCACTTATTTCATCAATGAGCTCCGTTTGTGAGATCAATGAATGAAAAGGTCGGAGGAATAATAATCCAATAAGCAATACAATAACGGTTTAGAGATACTACAGCTTCTTCCTTAGGAATGAATCGACCAGTATCGACCCAAAAACTCTGTCCACTATTCACATAGTCAACTATAACTGAGTCTTTTATATTATTTGTTTTGACCCCACACAATGATCAGGTATAAGATCAATGGCAAACAGGCAATCTCCTGTAGGATAATCTTCTGTGGCAAATGAATACCACTTCCACTGAATAACGTATGATAAGCTTCACTATACAACTGCCCATTGCTAAACCATGGTTCCAGGAGCTTAGATGGTATTTGAGTGACATCAACATAAAGCAAGAGATGATGGATTTTATAATTTTGAAAATTAAAACTCTTTGTGTTCCCACTTTCATTGAATGCAATATTGTCAACAAATACTATTATGAATCTCTTTGCCAACTGACCCAGAATAATATTTTCAGGCGTTAAGGCGTAAAAACCCGAAGGATTAGTCAGAGTTTTCACTTCGACACGTGTAATAGGGTATGTCCAGGTTCCAGGTGATAAAGATTTGCATGAGCAAGTAGAATACCGAGGGTTGCTTTTTTTGTTCTATAGTCACACCCTGAACACTATTAGATGTCAACTGTACTATTCAAGCTGTTATTGACAAAGCTTTCATATCCATTCAAGACAATTCAAGTCGATCGGAAGGTCAGTAGAGTCCAAAGTCCAAATGATGTGAGGTTGGACTATCTCACTTTTCTTTGGGCTTAAATCCTGTTGAATCAAAAATTCTAGTCGCGATCGGAACCTACTAAAATTTGTAGATCTATTCCCAGGGGCATGATCATCTATCACAGTCTTGAACTGAAATTAATTTTCTTCTAACTGGGAAGAAGAAGAAGATTATTAATTGGACATGCTCACTAAGTTTAACGTATGCAACAATATACAGAATTCTATGGTCAACCTTTGAAATGAAAAAGTTTCTTAGTACATAAATGCGTTCGAAACTGGATGAAGTGAGCCCAAATTGAAGGTTACTATTTTTGGTTATTACCTGATTCTTTATGTCATCAATTTTTTTCTCCTTTATACAAGATGTATTATTGTTTTATTTTTTGTTATACACGTCAATAAAGGTGCAAGCACCGGAGTCTGGCCATTATAGAGCTTCTGGAACTATATTTCGAATACAGTCAATCATCAAATGTAAGAGTAATAATAGAAAATTATATAAGACTAGTGTAAATTCACTCGGGGAGAAGAACGTTATGGCGGGAGTTCCTGCCAAGGAGGGAAATGGAATGCGGACGCTGAGAAACAGGGCGAACACAATGAAAGAAATGCGATTTAGTTGAAAGGTAATTTATCATCACTTACAATGGGGTGTCACCGCCAAAGCGGAGCAACGGCGGGTGAAGGTGGTAGCATAGGGGGTCCTGGCGAGGACCATCATCGAAGTCCTGGAGTCTTCCCCTGGGAGGGGTGTTCTAGTGGGAACAAGCCGCTGCGAGAGGAGAGACGACGGCAGCGTGATCCCCGATGGGGTCGGTGCAGAAAGCAGAGTGGGCGGGGATCCCTTTGTTCCACCCTCCCTCTCCCGCGAGGGTATGGATTTATACCTTGGACTTTTTTAAGTTCTTCTTCCAAGCAAAAACAAAAGAACACATATATACAACGTATAATAAGAAATTTGTTTTGTCTCCTTGGATATCCCATTTCCGCATATCCCTACTTCCTGCTCATCCTACATGGTTATCTTCCTTCTGAATCAAATTAAAAAAGCAGCTCGCCGTGGAGTCAATTGTCTTTGAGATTATTGCTTTCAGGGTCAATTGTCTTTTGAGTATATTCTGTTTGCTGGAATTGTTTCTAGATCCTGTCCATGGATTTTATTCTGTATGAGTATTTCAGTAATTTAGTAGAGTCATTTTACATAAGTTGAATAAAGAGTTTTTGTCAAAAGTGATTTTGTGTTTTTCTGTATCGATGGTGCTTTTGATCCATTGCCATTTCACCATTATTTAAATCAAATTTTCCTAACCTAAAGTCATTAAAATCCCATTCGTAAGTTCCTTAATCTGTCCGTCCATTTGTCTGCATTTTGGAATTCTATGTCATCGTCTTGATCAAGATTCTTTCCGAGTGATTGGAGAGGCTCCATTTCGCGACCCAGGTTCAAAAACGGTGATGTGAATTAGGTTGACGAATTCTTACTAGTATTTATTGCAAACTGTAAATCGTCTTTATGTTTATCCCAGGTTGAGTGATCGTTATCCAAGTATGTTTTTATAATTTGTTTGATTGTCCTATTGTATCGTTCGGTCGGATTGGCTTGTGGGTAGTACTTTGGCGTTTTTGAGTGTCTAATACCTAAGTTTTCGGTTAAGTCTCTTCATGTTTTGTTGTCGAATTCAGTGCCATTATTGGTATGGAGAGTCCTTGGTGTTCCCCAACGCGAAATGAATCCGCTTGTTTTTTAATCGGAATTATTTCGACCCATTTCGTGAAAAGATCTACGAACACTATGATGTATTGATTTTTTCTCTTTTTCGAAATCAGTATTGGCTTAAATGTCCAACCTGTAACTCGACGTGGTTTTCCTGCAATACTTGACGTCTCAATCTTTTGGGTGGATTTTAGTGGTGGTAGATTTTAGTGGGTCTGTTCTGTAAAAAAAGAGTTGTGAGTCTTTTAAACCGCATTTTTTTGGTGTTCTTTCGGTCTTTTCCTTACTGTTTTATCTTTGTTGAGTAACAGTCATTTGTTTCATCGTCTACCTATTTTTTTGGTTTTTTTGCACAACTACCTAACGCAAACGCCAAATTATTTGCTGGTTCTCCTGATCTCCAAAGAGCATCAGGAACATGATTTGAAGTTTCCTTTCGATATATGTTTTCGTAGTCATATAGGAGTCATATATAGGAGTTCAAAGCCCATTCAGCTAATCGAACAATAGGATTTTTTTCGTTATGGAGCCACTTTAACGCTAAGTGGTCCATTATGACTTTGTAACTATAACCTTCTAAATACGGTCTAAATTTTCTTTTTCTAAGGCCGAGTACCGAGATTCGGCATCATCCAAGCCTCTGCCTGCGTATGCGATAATATAATTCACCCCGTCTATGTTTCGAGTAAGTACGGCTCCTGAGCCGGTATCATTCGCTTCCGTTTCAAGGGGGAAAAATTTCGTAAAGTCTGGGTATGTCAAAATCGGTGCTGTAAGGAGGTCTTTTATTTTTCGAAAGGCTTGGTCCTGTTCTAATCCCCAATCCCGTGTTTTATTCTTTTCCAACAGTTTATTTATTGGTTCGATAATTTCGACAAAGTGTGGGATAAATTTTCTGTACCAACTTGCCATGCCTATCAACCTCTGTAACTGTTTTATGCTTTTTGGCAAATGGCATCCTTTGAAATTGATTCATACATTTTCCAGGGACAGTGAACGCTGTGATTGTTTTTGAACTGTCCTATACTGGTATTTGTAAATATGCTAATTTCAAATCGATTTTTGAAATGAATTTTGCGGATATATATATTTGTAATGTTGTTGACCTTTCTGAAATCTGAGCAGAAACTGTAGTCTTTACCCGGGTTTTTTCATCATGACGATCGGTTTAGACCAATCTGAACAAGAAGGTTCTATTATTCCCTGTTCCAGTAATTTACCCACTGTTTCGAATATTATTTCTTTTATTTTTGGGCTCACGTGATAATATCAATGCTTTATGGGGTTATGTCCCTAAACATCTATTCTGTGCAATGTTAAGTGAGTTGCCCTATTTTCTTTGCCCTGATGTATTTTTATCTTACTTTCCAATAATGTTTCCAGCTGTGATTGTTGCTTTCATTCAGCTCAACAATACCTCCGCAACTCTTCGAGGAACTGTTCTTAAGTTCGTTAAATTTTCCTAAATTGTCAGAGATATTATTTAATTTGATCGCTTTATTTTCAAAATTATTCCGTTGACATTTCTTTCTATTGTCAGTTAATTCAATTTCTCATCCAAATTCCTCATTTTAGGCCAGATAGCTGACCCTTTGGCTTTCCCAAGGGCTGCTTTTGACATTTTTGTACTCAGCCTCGTCGCTAGTGTCTTGGGTTGGTATGCTCTCTAGGGGTCAGGATTAATAGTTACTAAGGGAATTTTACTATCTTCTACCTTTGGAATATTTCTATTTGGCTCTTTTATGCTTTCTAGACTAACACTACCTCGGAATTTCGGTTTTTTATTAAGTCCCATATTTCCGTTACTAATTATTAACTGATCCCTACTATTTACAGTTGTGATATTTTTATTCTCCTTGACGTTGAAGGGCCAGAATCGGGTATGGTAACTCGTTTGGGTATGCTTCCATAGGATGGCGGGTAGGGGGGTCGCCTGGTAACTACTAAGTCACTGCCTCATAGTCTAGGGTCACCCGTAAGGATTGTGTCATATCTGTCTCGAAAATGCCTACGGATTTTATTTTGGGACCAACCTGCAACTTACATGTTTTATTTTTTTTCTGATAGAGTTCACACCATCAATTTGTTTGAACGGGTTTGAAAATTGGAATTCTGGAATTTAGGATTTTCTCCAACAATCCCCTGCCCGTATAAGAATGTGTGACGCCGGTATCAACTAATTTTTGAAAAAGTTTATTTTCGAACTTTGTTATTAGATGAAATCGTGTTCCAGATATTTTATCTCTATCCGAATTTAATATTCCTGGCGTTTCGGTAGTAGGTTGCAATATTTTCTGTCCTAGTACCCGTCCTTCCAGTTTCCCTGATTATATGCAAAATATGGGCATTCTCTTTTAAAATGACTCACTAATCCGTAGTGATAACAATTCCTGTTTCTTTGTTATCTTTCCAATTCGAATTCTGGGAATTCGAATCCTGATTCTTACCCAATTTCGCGTTTACATTGTTCTGCTGATCTGAATTAGAAGTTTCCGATTTTTTATTTCAGTTTTCGTAGTTTAGATTTTGAGGATTCTATTTTGTTTGATATTATAATTTACCGAATTCTTTTCCGCTTTTTCTCCTGGAAATTCAATCATCGGTTGATTTTGTTCCTGGTAGGAGCCTTATTCCATTTGGTTATACATTTGAAACATTTGGTTGCATGGGTTAAATGGGTATTTTCGTTTATTGTTTGGTAATCTAGGTTGGAAATTTGGCTGGAATCTGGGCTGAATACCAGGTGGGAATCTAGTTTGAGATTTTGTTGATAATGGTATGGAGAAGGTTGAAATAGAAATCCGAATGGAGGAGATGGATATCGGTTTTTAAATTATTTCCGATCCTGGTAATTTTTGTTATGTCTAATATTTCTTCGATTATCGGGGTATTCCCTTATATCAGCATTGTTATCTGTTAAATTATTTTGATCACCATTGCTATTGTTACGTTTCTTTTCGTTTTTGCCCTTGATTTATGATTCGGTTATCTGTAACACTTGTCCTCGAACTTTGAGTTTAGCTAACTAAGTTTTCCATTCTTTCTCTAAGTCTTCTAGTTCTTCAAAAGTGTCAAAATCGTTCCGTTTAATCTACATTTTATATTCTATTCTTAGATTTTCATAAGTTCTACGTAATTCCCATCCCTGATTTTTTCTCTGATACAATTTTGTAGAAAGTTTTCTAATTTCTGTCAGGTATGAGTGAATGTCTTGAGTTCTTTTCTGAACACAAGTCTTTATCATCTTCAATCAGCAACGCGTCTAGATTTTCAAAAATGTCTTTGTCATCTATTTAATGGCCTCTTTCAAATCTTTTTAATTCTTCCAGGAAATTTTCGGGACTGTTCTCTTTATTGTTTCGCAATTGAAACGGCTATTTACTAATTATTTGAAAGGGTGTTAGAATCATACAGAGAGGGAAACATGTTGCTGGAAATGTCTCATTAGTCAAATTGTTATCGGGCTCGGGATCTGTGTCTGAATTTAGTATGAATTCTAGGACATCTGTTTGACCTGTCCTTTGTTGTCGAGAGTCTGAGTAATATGTCTTGTTTTGTAACATTCCTGTCCTGCAATGGTTCGCTATCGTCGGAGTTTGGTAATTTTGAATTGTTAGACCTTTTTCGGTAGCAATCGTTTATATTATCATTAGGGAATCGTCAAGGTTCTTCTGCGCTTTCGGAAGCCCCTACCGCGACCTCTTGACCGATTAATAATTTTCGGGATTGTTCTTGTGTTGTTCTTGTGTTCTTGTGATCGCTTAGTAAGTGTATAGGGTGAACCTTTTAATATTCAATTCTACCTGACTCGAGTTCCATTTATTTCAAAAGTTTACATATGTATCAATGTGACACCCTTATAATGAGTTCCTGTAGGAGGTTGAATCCAGTGGAAACCTTATGCATGGAACACCATGTACGTATATTTTTAGGATTTCCTTATATCAAGTGCTTGGGAGCCTAAGCGAGAATTTTATCTCGGCCGAAGATAGATGAAAAATTAATTTCTTCAACTCATGCATGAAAATCACGGGGTTTCGAAGTTGCAGTCTTCAGAGCAGGGAAAAAACTCCAGCTGGAGGAGAAAAAACTCGAAACCCCCTGTTTTCATGCATTCGTTGAAGAAAAAATCGTATGCACCTAGGAATAGATTATACATATTCTCAATAATCGGTGATTCGAAAGTGAGCTTGTTTTTGCTCTCCGACCTTTCGATTAGAGTGTTGGTCGCGTGACCTTGCGCGGGACTAACGGTCACCTGTTGTGCGCGAGGACTCTCATCGCACTTAGCTGTTTCGCCGTGTTCGGCTGATCAGATATCATAGAGGTGAGGGTATTTCAAAGTAGGGGATTCTGTGGGTGTGCCTCGTAGTTCCTCTTAGGTTTTCCTTTGATTACAAGTAAACAGGGTTTATGTCTACTCTCGAAATAAGTGCATTACATGGTAAATCAATACAATTAACACAATGAATACAGATTTAATGTTGAGGAGTGGAAATCTGAATAAATATCATGCAAATGGATTAATAACATCATAGAGATTATTGTAGCGAGGCAAACTCATATGTCCATGTCGATTTGTAAGTTTGATTTTGTGAGTAATAAAGTGAGTCTAATGTGTCCCTTTTTCTCAGCTAGTTTTAGGAATTTTCAGAAAGAATGGTGGGTTTTTGCGTTTGGTGCGAGGTATGGCGGAAGTGCCTGCCGAAGAGAAAAATGGGATAAGGTATCTGAGAAACAGGGCAAACACAATGGAAGAAAGGCGAGTTAGTTAAAAGGTAATTTATTACCACTCGCAATGGGTTGGCACCACTAAAGCAGAGCAACGGCGGGTGGTGGTGGTAGGTAGGGGGACCTGGCGAGGACCTTCAGCGAGGACCTGGAGCAGGGGCGGATTAAAGCTTTACGGGGCCCGGAACTAAAATGAATATGGGACCCACTTGAGGGCAGCAAAATGTTCATTCTCCCCATATTACTTTCGCACATCAATTTTGATTCATGCATCATACATGTGCAAAATTAAATTATGTGTACACAAATACGCGATGATAAATTTTTTTTATTCGAAGAGTTCGCGGGGCCCTCCCAATGTTGGGGCCCGGGGCTATAGCCTCTGCTTGTCCCTCCCATAATGCGTCTCTGATGGGGTCTTCTCCTGGGACGGGTTGTCCGGTGGGCACAAGCCACTGCGAGAGGAGGGACGACAGCAGCGTGATCCTCGATGGCGTCGGTGCTGAAAGCAGAACGGGCGGGGTGGTCACCAGAACACGCGCGAGAGCCAAAGGCTGGTGACAGACTATGCGTTTTCGTCGATCCGGTTTGAACAGATGTTGACGACGTATTAAATCAAATGCGCAGTGTCACGCTCACCCCGTTTTGCCATGCTGTACGGATCCTGCCGCAGCATGCTGCGGCGAAATGGGATAACTGGTCGGCGGGGTGAGTCACTCAATACACGTTGCAAGGAGTACGGAGACTAAAATTATCACTTTGAATGCCTTTCTGAACTGCGTATCTTCTTAAGAAATGTATGGCCTGAGAAACTCGAGTGATTGATTAAATGATTTTACGGACATTATGTAGTGTGCAAAAAACTTATCTCATGCCGCTTTAAATTTGCGTAAAATTTTCGAAATGTTTGGATGGGATCTTCACGATACAGGTGGATCAAATATTTTTGATGAATCTGTTTATTTTATAAACTTTCGACCTAAAGCACGCAAATAATTTTCAATTCTGATAACATGACCATGCGACGTTCCGCCTTTGAATTGTACCACAAACTGTCACGTCTACGTGCGTTTTCACCGGACAGTGTGCCTTGGTGAGCCTATCCCGTTTCGCCGCAGTCCGAAAAACCGGTCCAGCAAAAACACAACATAGTGTATAACTAGCAAAAGGAGTGGCTTTATAGGCAAACGAGCCAAGGCTGAAGAGGCGAGCGATGGTCCGACGTATGAGGGCTCGGGACCCCTCGGACGGTTCCGCCTCGCCTCGGGCACGACCCAGCATGGCGGATTTGCCATCGAGATTCTGAGGTATTCATATGGTATTCTGAGGTTACTTTTCTTTCAATCCTTCAACAGCAAGCAAGAAAAAGGCCCGACGTCCCGTTTTTCATAAAGGAATATGTTTGTTGTCCTGGGAGCTTGGTAATATTTTTTTTCACCTTTTGATAAGATTTTTAGGAAGATATTACTGGTTTTTTTATGAGACCTCTTACCTAGATTATAACACATTCGACTTTGCATTATCCTCTCCAAAGCTGATATAAGTGCACAGCAAGTGGTGTTGAATATCACTACTAGATTACAGAATATTATATAACGTGGGACATAAATGTCGAATCTACATTTAAAACTACATATTCGACATTCGTAGAAACTTCCAAGGACCTTAGAGGTAACGATGCGCTAATGCCCCCCCCCCCCCTGCTGGATAGGAAGTGGCGTCATACTGCCGTAGCTGAAAAAGAAGTGAGCAAATTTTCCTCTCTCGCACTCATTTCGCACTCTTTTGCATTAACAAACTCTGCTCGAATAATTCGTATAAGGTACATGGTTTGTCGCATCCTTCCATAGGATCCTCAAGAATGCAAGTCAGGTGCGATCCCTGGCAGGTGGCAACTGACAAGAGAAAGTTACCCTTTTTTGATTGTCTAGCTAGCCTAGCATCAAGAGTCATTTCACGTCTTCGCTTCAGCCCGAAATAGGCTTGAAGACCGCGCGCATGCGTCATGCGTTGAGCATGACTGCGATCTGCCAATGACGAATGTTTTAGCATTTGATAATGCACACATTCGCTCATACGTGTCCTGAAAGATCGAAAGAAAGGAAATCTGCTCTTCTTGTCCGTGAGTTCGACATGAAAATTTGACGTATTTCCTGATATTTAAAAGCACCTTCAATCCACTCCTAGTTGTTTGAACGGGACGTTTTCAGGAGTCTGCCAGTAAAACAGCCATAAGAATGTTTTATTTAATGTTTTAGCTCAGTTCACATTCAGAAAGATTCTATGTTATGTTTTTAATATCACAATAACATTTGTCAACATCTCACACTCACTTATGATTGTTGCAAAGAGATGATTCCAAAACCCTTCCGAGCAGAAGAGTTATAAGATTTTTGAATTTGGAAATATCACCCATTTGAATAAATATAGTTCTAGCTGCAGGCATCGCGTTATGTTCTAGAAGTCACAATACAACCCGTCGATCTCAGGACTCCACCCATAGCTATTTTAAGGAACAACGTCGAAACCTCGCAAGATAAAATAGCCACAATATTTCCAATTCGAGAATAATTGATCAGCGTACTTCTAGAAACTCCATGTGCTGTTCTTAACGTTACAATGACGATTCAAATGAGTGCACTACTGAAAGCTAATTTCTGTATCAGCTACGCGGAACAAGATATAAATTCAAACTCATCGGTGATTGCATGCAAAACTAGACCTCAAGGGAGGGAACAGTTAGACCATGGATAAAAAACGCGGAAATTGAAGTCCTCTTTTGGCGAGCTCGTCGATTATACGTCAAGTGAACGTGATCCGACAAATTTGATAACACTCTTCTTTCGGAAGAACTTTGAGCACCGTTACGTGGAAACAGCTAGGTTCTAGAAATACTCTGGCTTTTCATCAATCTCTGTGAGTGTGTTGTAGCGGTGCACTGACTTGAACCAAGATCATTTTCGAAACAGACACTAATGATTTTCTTGTTGGAGAAAATTATTAAGAAGGTAGGGAGGGATCCTGAGCGAAATATGAAACTTCCATCATCAGGACTCGTATTTGGTAAGTCTTGCCAGAAGGACTGGTTTTCAATCAATAGTTAAGAAGTTATATTATATATTTTGTGGTTTTATCTGAATGCATTCCTTTTTAAAATAGATTGACTCGGTGCAGGTGTGCACCCGAAAATTTCTCATAATTATTCTGAGATTGAGAATGAAAGTTTAGAATATGCCGTAATTTTACAAAAGAAGCTACCATGAGAATCGTATTCACTACACTTGTAAGGCCGATGTTAGGGTACGGAATAGTTATTCGTTACCCTAATGCTAAGTATATTTCAGGAGCTATTGATAAATGTCAAAAAGAGAATATACGTAAAGTCACAATGATTTCGATTTTATTCAAAAACTTTATAAGAAAATTAACAGTAGCTAAGCTGACCGAACAAGTCAATAGATGGAATAAGATGAAATTAGTATATCTTACCGCCAAACACAACATGTTTGAAGTTTAGTGAAATTCTTTTTCATTCAGGTAAAGTTGATGAGTTCCAAGGCTAGAAAACAGTCCTCTGAGTTTGTCTAAGAAATCAGTTGATTTGGAATCATAATTCACGAGGAAAAAGGAAAACTAAAAAAGCCAGGATAAAAGAAAAAAGAATTGAGTGAGATTTTAGGTATCAATTAGCTCCGAATTCATCAACCAAGATGGCAGTATGTTAACATGACTGCATAAAGTGTTCCCGATTTCGAATTCGTTCTAGGGAACTTCACAAATCTAAATCAGAATAAAGCATGTTGCTATCCAGGAGAAAAACATGAGGACAGAAATATTAGACTCGACTATTGATTCCGATGCAAAGATTAGTTTTTTCGTGCAATTTTGTTTGGAATCAGTACAAGATTGGGGGTTTGGGAATTAATGAGCGTGTTGTCGTTTACGGTATGATTAATGAAATAAAAATTTCACCTAAAGTTTTTTTTTCTTGTTGAACTTAATCATCCAGGTCAAGCTTTAAAAATCTGGAAGGTACAGTACTAACGTGCATACTTGGTACCTACTTCTATGCCGGAGTTTAGTGAAACCATTGAGTAATATTATATAATTAGTTGAATAATGAGACTAATGATGAAACTATTTATAAGACACCTATTTAAATCCAATAAATTAAACTATATCTTACCCTTAATATAAAGATCTATCATCGCCGCCGCCGCTGCTGTGCAGTATGAGGTCTACCAGACCCCAGGTTGGGGTCTACCAGACCCTAGGTTTGGGGTCTACCAGACCCCAGGTTTGGGGTCTACTAGACCCCAGGTTTGGGGTTCGGTTAGGTTAGGTTAGGTTAGGCAAGGTTTGTTTAAGTTTGGTTAGGTTAGGTTACGTTAGGTGTAGTCTTTCAGGTAGGTCAGTACATAGATGAATATTGGGTTCTTTGTTTTCAGTTAGGTACATATATATAAATTGAAATCTGGTTAACAAACCACCGCGGGGTCCACCTGGGAGCAACTGTCATTTAGAAAATAATTATATCTTTATGTATATTGTAATATTATTAAATTTCTTTATTTTATGTTTTTTGAACATGCTTTGAAATGAAAATTAGGGGGTCTGCTCGCGGAGCGCGCAGGGGGGCGCAGCACCCCTAGTATATTTTTTTTCTACAGGAGTAAAAACAGAGAAATGCTCATGCACTTACCACCTTCGTACA
>WSXT02029886.1:0-45333 GCA_011762715.2 Neuroterus valhalla | reverse complement strand
CGAGCATGCGAAGTGCCACGCTACGGGAGTTGGGCAAATATCATGCTACGCTAGCAGTCCTTTTCTCTCCGTGCAGCTTGATAACTGAAAAGCAACGAGACGGCAGTCGGCGCCAAGCATTAGAAACGAATGGGCGTTTGGCTTTCGACTCCCAACATATCGATCATTTCGAGAATATAGAGTGATGAGAATTCTCCGCGGGTTCAGAAGAATAGGTAAGTGAGTGTAAAGGACCTTCCCTTTTTTGGTCTTAAAAAAAAATTAATATTATGAGAACGGTGATGAGAACGCTACTTGTAGTTCGAGGTTTTTTTATTTATCCTAGTCTTTATTGGCAACTCGGTTCGTCCGACAACCAATATAGCGAAGACCTGTAAATCAGCTGATGAAACTTTGAGTTTAATTACAAGGAAGCGGTAACTCTGCGGAATCGGCGATTGAAATTAGCTTGCGGGAAAGAAAATAAAATGGTGTGGTGAAAAAATATTAGGCAAATTTCTCAATCAGCAATTCAGACTCTCGCTTCTGTGGGCCTGTTTCTCTGGTTAAATCTAAAATACTAAAACATGATAGTCGCGGAACTCACCGAAATGATAGACCCTGAATTTACTCGCAATTTCATTCCTAGGGAATCCCTCCTTCAAAACTACTTCAGCATAAAAAGGTTAGAAGTGGAAAAGAGCGAGGATGGGTTCGGTTCAAATTGGGAACCCATCACTGTCGACCGAGTTCCGTTTTTACTTTATGCTAAAAACAAATTTATGCGTTTCAGGTTTGTCGTCCTTCAGGATTGGAACCGATGTGCATACTTGGTTCCAACTTCCCAACTAGGATAAATCAAAAATCAATCCTTTCAACCCTCATGAATCTATATCATGAGCTGGGAAAATTGAAACATACATATTAGAGTAAATTAGAAACACAAAACAGAGTGGAGGAAAATCACGAAGTTCTGGGTCCATCAATGAGAGAGATAAATAATTCTACAATGCTTGCCGTCCCAGTTCTACTCTATTCGTTTGGGGTAGTTCCATGGACGAAGAAGAAGCTTGAAAACCTATCCTAACGTACGGTTTTAGGGTGAATATTCAAATATTTAGTTTGCATTTCATGTGCTTTATTGAAGATTTGACTTTCGACTATTTTGTCGCAGTTTCGATTATTTTGTTGAAGATAAATTGAATTGTTTCGTTGAAGACGATATACGATTTACGTATACGATACGTGAGTATGATTCTGAGGTAACGACATACGCGCCTCTGATCTTGCGTATCAGAAATATGACACTCTGTTTTTCACGCGCCAACATACGTGACTGTGGACGTAGCGTAAGAAGATACGGGCATATGTTTATGCTGCTCCGAGAAGGGATAGTATGATTAGGAGGCGTCAAATTATCCAAATTAAAAGAAAGTGAAAAACTTCGTGAATGTTCTGACAGGGAAGAAGACCCTATCCACGAAGCAATACTAAGGAGTTGTAACTCCATATGTTCGGAGTAGGACAAGAAGCGTCCAAGAATTCATTAATGTTCACCATGAATAGAAAGCAAATATCAGTTTCGCGCGCATGTGCCGTGCTACTTTCGATGTTACGTGTTATCTATACTCCCTTATATATTCTGACATCTGAATACGTAGGTTATATTCGTTTGTGTCAGTTTGTGTTTTCATCTTGCTGGATTTGCATAACCTTCCTTTATTGTTGGTGAAATCACTGCTTGCTGAGTCACGCCTAGTTATGAAACACTTCATGACTGCAAAAAAATACTTGAAAAATGTATTATTCCATTTTATTCACCACATATATTCCATATTTTATGCATAAAGACTCTACACAAAAATTAAAGCATTCGTTTTAAGGCTAGCTTGACATCATATTCTTCAATGTCCACAAACATCAGGACTGATATCACGAATTTCTCTATACAGTCCAAACCCCGAGCATTGCCGCGTCCTCGGGTTTTCCCTCGAGTGCTCCCCCTACTTCTGAGCATCACTCTCAACTGATGGATTTCATATCCAACGCTCCGAGCATTGCCGCGAGCGTAAAGGTCGAATATTTAGGATATCCTCAGTAAGAATCTTTGATTTTTTCAATTGCTTGAAATTCTTGTTTAAATGTATATATTAACATTAGAAAACCACACAGTGTTTGACGTTTTTGAATGTAGTCGCGACAGTAGAAAAAAGGGCTACATTTCACAGCTGATATTTATTTATTTCATAAAAAGACTGACAAATTTTTAGTGGTTGTAAAATTTCATTCGTACGTAATTTTCATTTACTGATTTGAAATAACTTATGTTTTTTATTTTTGTTTTTACTGTCTCGTCCCACTTGAGTCATCAATTGACAAGAGTCAAAGAGAAATCAGAAGAACTTTCAAATGCATAAATGCTTGTTTAAGGAACGGGAAGATACATTAATGCTTTTTGGAGTACATACGTAATTAATTCAAAATTATTTATTGGTAGATGGAGTTCAATTTGAAATATAAGATACAAATAACTTTTAATGAATTTCCACACCAGTAAAAATGTACAGGTTACAAAATATAAATTGTACCTGAAGACACATGAATGATTGCAAATCAAAATTGAAGGCAAATATAGATGTCTTATAATTTATAGATAATTAAAAATTTTTTTTCCGTTTACGTTGAAAGTGAGATTATGCCTAACTGTCATATGAAAATTTGTTTATTTTTATTTGTATTTGTGTTCGTTTTTCGGACTAAACCTATTATGGCTAATGCATGATTTTCGTAAATTACATACCTTCAAACATAGGTTAACTAGCAGGTTGAAGACTGTTTATAAGTTTCGTCCACTTTTAACGCGCGGCAATGCTCGGAGTTTACCATGCTTCAGTGTTCACCCCTGCACGCTCGAGCGGAAACGTGGTTGGAGTAGGGGTTCAACGATTCTCGGAATCATACTGCCCTACTTCCCCAAAAGCGGCAATGCTCGGAGTTTCGACTGTATATCCAACTAGTGCAAACACATACTTACGCTGCAAATTTCGTGCACCTCTCAAACTTCGAACATGTTCTTTTTACATTCAATTGAGGGTCACATTTCAATTCGGTAACCACAGCACAAACACAGAGAATTTCGAAACAAAACACGGTCAACGGTTAAACTCTTCAAGCGCAAGTTGACATCGTTGCCATGGCAACCTCCAGTGCGCATGTGCGCAAAACTGATATTTGGTTCTCAGCCGTGGTAAACATTAACGATTTCTTAGACGCTTCTCGTCCCACTTCTGTTCAGCAACTGCACAGGGAGTTACTACTCGTTAGTATTGCTTCGTGAACCTATCCAAAGATCTGTCCAACCTGTTTCGAAGAATCAGCAAAGGAGTCGAAAAGGGAAACAGTCCCCATGATACTATAAATTTTTTACAAAATGAATACGGTGTAACGTGGCAAATTTTTGATCAGCCACTTTTCCTATTTTATTTAATTAACTTCCTTTAAAAATTCCGTCCTGGCACGTGGCACGACACTCCAAGGGCATTTGTTAGGGTAATTTTGAGGATTTGCGGGCTCATGCGTTTTGTTTCGTTTTTTTTCTCGTTTGCGACCTTATTTTGACGCTATTTACCGAGGGAAATCGAGGGATTTTGGAACTCTAGAGGCCGCAGAGAACTAGGATCCACTCCGCTGTCTTCTCTAATCGAAGAATAGAGATTCAAGCTGAATCTGGTTCTCGCATTTCCGTTTGCTTTCTCCAACTATCCCAGAACCTGGCGTGAATCCATTGGATGCCTCCAAAGCCAGGGACGGAGTCGACACTCCTTTGAGCTTGGGAAATGACTTACTCGCCTAGGAGTGAAACCCTTGACCACGTCAGCCATTCTTTTTGAGGAAAGAATCGCTATCACAACCCCTTTTGGGGCCCTCGACGCCAAGGCACTGGATGCGATATTCCAGATCGACTTCAAGACTCCCGCGATGGGATGAGAATCAGGTCTGGTTACCTTAGATCTGCTGCGGGTTGTTGCCAATGCAGGTGTACTCGGCCCAGAGAGGACGAGAGTCTCCTCATACCGGTAATGCTTGCGGATTTCTCTCTCTCGAGTTTTCTTTATTCAATTACAGGCTCCATGTACGAAGCCGCTCCTTCACAATAGCGACGTGGCGTTAACAGAGAAGGCCAGCCGAGCGGACCCACCAATCCAACGGCAGCGCAGGGGAATTACCCAATCAGCGCGAGCCACTGGAGGCCCGCCGCAAGGAGTCGGGACGTCGCACTCGAGTCTCTACCTGCCACGTTCTCTTTCGGGCCGGTACGGAACGTTCGGATTTTTCTCGCGATACCTTCAACTTTTGTTAGTAGAGTCGTTTTGTTTAGAATCAGTATTCTTTTGTGTATATGTAAGTTCAGTTTATTCCTGTAAGCGGAAGTCCAACAGCATTCCCCGTGATCAGGCTTTCTTTTTTTCTTTGATTTGTTATGGACTTCCAGAATTAATTTTGCTGCCTGACCGCGTGGAACCTCGCGGGTTTCCAAGAACCTTGTTAAATTTTTCTGATTTGTGAACTATATGGTGGAAAAATCAGGGCCTCTTTGGCCTCATGAGCCCCAAATTGAGCCTTTTTTCGTCCGTTTATAATCTTGTACCACTGAATCAGTTTTGCCGATTTTGAATCTTGCTGTCGGCCGCTTTCGTGCGCCATATGGCTCTGATGGATAAGTTTAAATTGTAGCTTCCGGAATCCTTAAGAATCAAGTCAACTGCTGAATGCTTGTCTTTTCAAAACTGTCTGCCCTGAGATTGTCAGTGGGGCGTTCGAGCCCGCTTGGGTTACATAAGATTGTCCTTAATTGCTTTAATCCTGCCATCTTTTGTCCTGCTTGACTCTTCGCTCTAAATTGTAACTCTTCAAACATGGCCCCTGCTATGTGCTTTCACTGAATGTAACGCCCCCCACAATTAAGATATCGCCCATCCTAGTGTCTTGGAATAATAAATAAGGAAAGCCCAGGTGTACAATTTGGAAAAAGTAACATTTTATTCACGAGACAAATTCCATTCCCTGACCTTGTTGTGATCTCCGGAATTGACTGGCCCATCACCTCCACCTGCACTCTGACGAGAGCTGAGCAGTTCCGGCAAGAGTCTGGTCCGCGTTCACTATTACGTATTTTTGTTTGAGTTTTGAGTGTCCGGCTGGCAGTTGCGCGCCTGGCGCCCAACAACTTGTTGAAGTTATTATGTTGAGTTTTGTTAAGAGTGACGTGAGCTAGATTTCCAATAACCTTCAGAATTGAGGGTTACAACGGTTAGTTATATTTTATGCAATTGTCTTATTCTATCTGGTTTTTCATGTCATTCTTTATCATTTATTGTGACACGTGTGTTCTAGGTGCTGGTGTGGAATACATGGAAAAGGACGGTGTATTTGAGGGTCTCTTCTTCGTTACACCCTATATGAAGAAAAGCATGGCATCAAACCCAGAATTCATTGGCATTGATGCAACCTACAAATTGCTCGACCTTAGATGCCCTCTTCCTGGTGCCTTACGAAGATGGGAAAGGCGGCACAGAAATTGTGGTGCAAGCATACTTGTTTATGAGGATAAAGAGAACCTTCAATTTTTCATGAATGTATTTAAAGAGAAACATAATAAAAATAATGGTGAACAATAAAACAGTAATGGCAGACAAAGATATGAACGAGCGTGATATCATCAAATCCAGTTTCCCAGATGCGAAAGTACTGATCTGTGTTTTCCACACGATGAGAACTTTCAATCTGGAGGTGACTTCGGATACATTGGGGATCACGAAATGCCAAAGAGATCATGCAAAAGAATCAATTCTCAACATGATTTACTCCAAGTCAGAAGAAGAGTATATGGCGTATTATGAAGAACTAAAAAATGAAACACCGAAGTCAGTGCAAGATTACTTCGATAAAAACTGACATCATTTAAGAATAGAATGGAGTATGTGTGGAGACTTCATGGTAGCAAGCGACCTAAATACGACAAATAATCGCATTGAATCAATTAATTCCAAAATAAAGAGCGTAGTGAAGCGATTAAATACTCTAGAGGAGTTTGGCATCGATGTTTTTTTTTTATCAACTCGAGATACCAAGAAAGATGTTGATTTCGCCTACAGCCTATTAAAAAAATGATAAACCATTCGAAGGCGGTTCTCCGGAAGGGTTTTAGTCCAGCTGCTGACGGCATATGCATTTAAGTACGTAAAAATTGAAATCGCTCTACACAGCCATCGACACTCCACTGTCACAAGGAAGTTTTCACAGTTGATGCGCTTTGCGAAAGACGGTGGCTGAAGAAGTACTATCAAAAAAATAATTGAGTATGCTCAGATAAGAATCCTCAGATAACTTCACCGCTCAACGTATGCTCAGCAACACACGAAAATGTCATAAAAAAATAGTGCAACCATGGAATCATTGGCAAATGAGTTGAAATTACATTTTTCCTAATAACTTCATTTTTATTTTATTTCGAATAATTTTTGGTTGATTCATATAATATGATATCAGAAGTTGCACTGGACGAGCAAAACCTAATTTCCTCAGATCCTTATAAAAATTTTCTCTAGAATCCACCGATTCTTTCAATAAAAGTTGTTACTAAGAACTGAGCATATCATATCGATTGGAATACACGTTATTTTCTTTTTTGCCTTTCAGGTCCGATGTCGAATTTCCAAGAGGTTGCCACTTCATCTGGCACCAATTGATGCGGAGCATAGTGTGGAGTCGGACGTTGAGTATGGTGTGGAGTCGGACGTCGAGCATGGTGTGGAGTCGGACGTTGAGCATGATGAAGAGCACTACAGGGAACAGGGTGTGGAGCCGGAATACTGCAGATGTCAATTGTTACGAAACAATTTCGGAAGAAGCTGCAGTTTTGAAAAAGTTGCTCCACGTCATTCCAGAAGAAGATTCATTCAATGTGAATGACATTATTTTGGACATTCCGGAAATCTTTCGAAATCGCGTCGAAGTGTCTAGTATTGTAATTCAATCTTCATTTCTTTCCAGAGCGAAGTCTATAACAATGCTGAAAGTGCCCAAAGTGCGTGGCCGACCCAGGCATTCAGCCACTACTATGCCGATGGGTTTACCCAAGAAGAGAGCAGCCAGCAGCAGCATCAGTTTTCTCTGAAAAGAGGTGAAAAGAGCGATTTCATTTATGAGACTTGACCGCGATGATAAGATGAGGGAAATTTTGCAATGGTTTGTCGGTAGACAAGCTTCCACAGAAATCGAAATAAAGGGACGACAAATACAAGAGTCACACATTGAGATGAAACTAGAAAGGCTGAGCCCTGAAATTGTAGACGATGAAGTTGATTGACTCAGTGTCGAAGACTGCTTTTCTCAAGAAGCTTTCGAAGCAGTTTTGCAAGTGAAAAGAGTAAAACAAAAGAATAGCAAAGGGTTCTGCGATTCTGGCTCGGAAATCTTAGAAGACGATGAGGCATCCATCTGATGTGACAGATGCCTTTCTTGGTTTTACCTTCCGTGAATGTGACCCAAAAGAAGCCCAAAGACCAAAAATTGTTTTTGAAATGGCTGAAAGGGAAAACCATTCCAAATTTTGTTTCAGATGCTTATGTTTTCCAATCTGATATCTTCAATTTAATATATAAATATGTATGTTTGTGTCCGTGTGACAAAATCACAATGAACGTCCGGCGAAACCCCCGTGCGTCTTAAGGACATTAAGGATGTCCTTTGCATCAATCAGGCAATCGGCATGGCATATTTCCTCAATGATGGCGCAGCAGGTGTTCTCTCAGATCTATGTTCTTCTCCTTTTTCGATTTCCTTGCCTTCGATGTAGGATTCAGCCGGAGGCGAGAATTCGATCACGAACATAGTTCGGTCACGTCTGTCAAAGAGTACGATGTCGACTCTTGTGTGTTCGATAGGGGCTATTATCGTGGCCAACGCTATAAGAGCGACAATGATAGTGGTAAAGCACTCCTAAGGCAGCATTGTGTCTGTAAGAATCCATCGTTCCTGCGTGCATAATGCCCTTTGCTAGTATATTCCAAAGGTACTCAGGGAGTTTGGGACACGCCCTGCGCCTATCCCTGGAAACATCTTCAAGTAACATGCTTCTACGGTATGACCAGATGATTGGAGGAAAACAAACGTTGACTCATGTGACAAAGATTGATCTTTAAAAAATTTTGAAAGTTTCCGTGCATCACCTGGTCTACATGTTGTTTTAGGATATTTTTGGCCTCCGTTTTCTTCACCTGTGCTCTTAGAAGTGATGCATCTTGATGGAGTGATGCCCTGTCCTTACTCCTGGAGTTTGAGGTTCAGGCCAAGGGTTTCAGCTGCCTGCTCCGCGGCTTTGTAAAGGAACGTTCCTTCTCCACTCATTTCGTGATTCCTTACTATTGCCAGGAGAGGATCTCTTCCGTTCACGATGACATGAACAGTACTCAGGATAATTTGGTTGTGAAGACATTGAGAATTCCACGTCCACCTTTACGGCGAGCGATGTATAAAGGCGGAACGGACGAGTTGATGTGCAAGCTTTCTTTATATGCATCATCTTAAGCGTAGTAATAGCAATGGCTCTGAGCTCGTTTTTTGTCAATGTAACCACCCCAAACAAATAGAGTAAAACTGGGACGGCAAACATGTTAATTGCAGATACCTTGTTCAACAACGACGATATATGAGTGATCTTATGCTCATTCACCGCCGGAGAGAATCGCGCAGTGCGAGAGATAGTGGCAATAGTGTAATGCAGGAGAGGAGGGGGTTCATCGCATCACCCTGAAAAAAACCTCTCTGGAAAGTTACAATTTTGGTAGTCACACGATATTTTCCGTCAGTTATCTCGCCGATTCCTTATGGTGTTTCCATCTAATTCAGCTCCCTTAACTCCCTCGCAGAACGCTTTATTGCCTCGCTCTTTACGCTAGTGTTTTGAAAATAGAGTTTTTCGGCTACGCTGTGGAAGATTCTGCAACTCTCGGCTGCATAAAATAACTTCATAAGATACTGAACATATTTTTCCTCTCAAAGATATTTCAATTTTCAATTTAATGAATGTGTGAAAATAATGAATAATATTGAATTTCACGCTGGAAGATAATAACGCCATGTATGCCACCTGACGCAGAGGCCTGACACTTGACAGGCTTTCAGGTGAGAAACTGAGGTTATGTAGCAATCGATGTCTCGCACAGACTCAGTGAGCGCACTGAATGAATGGCGCCTAGCGCCTAGCGGTGCTTGCTAGGTGTCGGCGTGATGAGGCATGCGGGGATGGGGGACATACGCGTAACGCGCGGAACTCGATTTGGCGCGAAGTTCTATTGAACTTAAATGTTCCAAAGAATTTCAATGTTCATTTATTAATATTGATCTTGTTAGAATTTATTAGGAATAAATCTTTATCGTCTGAAACGTCTCCTTGGTTCGTTACCGCAAGTAAGGGTTTAGAAACTCAAGCCCTTCGATGAAAATCCTATTCACTATTCTGAAATCATTAATCAGGTAAGTGAAATAAATTGAACACTTTAGATTTAAGATATAAACTAGCAAAGATGAATTCATTCAAAGTGTACGAATTGCCAGAGCACCGGACGCGTCCGAAGGCAAGATAGACTTCGAATCTCTGAGTCCTCGTTAATGGGAGTTTCGGTACCGCCGCAGCGGTCCTTAGCTCCCCACTCTTTCATGCTTTTTCTCTCTATCCTGGTTTACATATCCCTACTCTAATTATGACTAATTTGTCGCCGAATGCGTAATACGTCTTCTCATGTGAAGGATGTACGTGAACTTACACTTCGCCGACTGTTATGATAAAGTCCAGTCCGCTCAGAATGTTTACATTGAAATTCGGAGAACCGACTGCCCGGAGATCACATTTACCCCAACGAAAGCCAAAATAATCTCTACTCAAATCCGTTAAACGACTTTTGTGTCGCTCATTCGATGATTAATGTAAGATTCGTATATCCTGCTGTCAAGACTGCTATCCTACGTATAAACAAGTTAAATTAGACGATATCGAATATCCTCTGCCTGAACATTTCTCGAGGAATCTAATATATACATTTGTTCGCTTACAGGAATGATTATCGCTTGAACGATTCTCATGTCAATTTGCCCTGGAATGTTGCTTGCCAATCTTTTAACATTTCGCTCGAATATTTTATAATTTCGAATCGATACCACGCATTCTACAGAAGCGACGGTGCTGTTCCTATTCGATGGAATGCAAATTTATGCGCTCGCTGAATACGACATTTACTGCTTCACTCACGCGCCTAACGCAATTCAATTGTTTGTTTATCGCTGTATTTGTTTATCTCATCTTCTCTCTGGCTTCTTTTCTTCTTTCGGAAACGCGTGCAGAGAAAAATTTAATTTCCCTCCATTCATGTTTACTAAAACCTCATTACCTGAAATAACTTCCTAATTATTAACTCAAACGATGCTTTAGTATTGGAGCTCGTGTGCAGGTTATGTTTTCATATTCTTGATGTCTACACGTACGTTTAGAAAAAAATCTGTATCCGCCTAAGCGGTGGTTAGGAGATTTCGTAAAAAAAATGCAGAAAACATGCCAGATTGGAATAAGAGTATCACATAAACATGTCGAAAACAGCGAGAAAGATATCTGGTTTGCACTGCAGAAACTTCTTTAATGAGAGAGCGATACATAGAGAAAGTTCATCATCATTAATATTATTAAGAAAGATTCCACTTATGTCACGCAAACGTGTGTGCGAGGGTCGGATAATATAAGCGTTACTTTTACGTTACAGTAACACTGGCTACTTGGATAATTTTATATTCAAAACTAACATACCACGTCTTTCTTATATTTGGACTCTCCTACTGCTTCTTATCTTCTTCTCTTTCCAAAAAAGTCTATATCCACTCACAGCTTCTTATACTTTACTCGCACATTCCGATATGCTTAACAACTGTGCTGCAAACTACCATAAAATTGACGCTTGACGCCATGTTCATATTTTGCTCCACTCAGTTCTCTCTCCTTCATTCACCATAGTTACAGGACATGCGCGCTTCACTTAGGTGCGCGTGAGTCGATCGCGCAGCAATATTTCATACTTGCATTGAAGTTTTTCCATAAGAGTGTATGGGATTCTCAACGTAAATGGGAAATCTTCCATTCACCAACGGAAAATTTCCATGCTTGAATGGGATATTGAAAAGTATGGGAAAAATGCCATAGCTTTGCATGAGAAAATTACGATCATTTTTCACAGTGTATTCAATCAATAGATCCATAATAAAACAATTGCATCCAATATTAAATCGTATGTTCGAATATGGCTTCAATCTTTAATATTTTGTTTTTTACCCATGCATTCGAAGAAAAAAGACAAGTAAAAAAAAAAGTTTCTATAAATATTCAGCAATATTTTTGCAGCACTGAAGTACTCTCAAAGCGAACAGTGTACCCAAGCATACTCGCGTAAGGCCTCAGCATTCCCAACGCCGTTGAGACCGAACCCGAAAACGGAAAAATTGCACGAGAGCAATGTACTTTCGAATAATGACTTATCTGTAAATGGGGCATTATTCCTCAAGTGTCCCACTCAACACATCGAAGTTGTCCGATTTGAGTTAAACTTGTCCCAAGTGTTGTCCTATTGGATAGTAGTAAATGGGCCAAAAATTTTGTGATTTTGAAAAATATTTACTGAGGGGGAGGGGGTAAAACTTTTGAGATTTTTATGGATATTGCTGATTTCGGTGTGTTTTAGCTCTTTTCATGGCGATTAAAAATATTTTGTGGAATACAGTTTCGATGGGATTTTCAACGACCTTTTAAATGGTCGTAACCATTTTTTTTTTTAAATTTAAATAAAATTTGACCTCCAAGAATGAGGGTCAAAAATATTTTTGACTTTTTTCGAAAATCGACCCTTTTTTTTCGTCTCAAAATAAAGCCCAGAATTTTTCCTATAGGACCATATAGATTAAAAAGTGGGCCTAGAATTTTGTAGCCATGAAAATAAGGGTAGAGTACTACGGTACGCTCATGACGCTGGTACTCGAGCCCCGCGCGCATCGTGGTTCCTCTATCGTATTGTTTTTACGATGAGTTTCATATGTATATGCTTGTATATTCGATCGCTCTCTGCATATACGGGGTTAATGCTGTCATTATTAAAAGCATGTATTACATTTGCTTATGAGTTTTGTAAAAGTTCTGAATTTCGAAAAATTGATTAATTGAATGAATGATCGGGTCGAACTTACTTTTCTTCTCACATTTATTTTATTTATTCTTTTTAGTGATAGTTGGTTTCTCTTTCTTGCGATAGCGATTGTTAAACCTATTAACAATACGGTATCAAGTGTGTGAAAATTGGTTGGAAATTTTACGAAAAGCAAGAAGTTTCATTTTCGTAAAATCAGTAGGTCGATAGTATGCTCGTGAAAGTGTTAACGGGTGTCATTCTAGAGTCTATCTAGACCCCAATGGGGTTGAGATTGGGATCGCTGACGCTTCTCTTTCCTGTCACATTTACCATGGAATTTTCGTACAATTTTTATCAGCTTATGTACATTCTAAAATCCTTCATAATTATTAGTACAACAAAACTTGAATGGAAAAAATCGGACCATTTGTAATTATATTGCAACAGTAAGGTATCAAATGTGTGAAAATTGTTTGAAAATATTGAGAAATGCGAGAAGTTGCTTTCTCGTAGAATCTGTATGTCGTAAACAATGCTCCTCAAAATTTTAACCGGTGTCATAAATCTCTTTAAATAAATAAGTAGTAAGCAGGGGTCTTTGAAATTTGAACCGGTGTATTATGTCAATGCTAGTCTGTGAGAGTATATTAGGATCGTTGACGCCTCTCTGTCAAATTTACAAGGCAATTTTTGACCCAATTTATGATTCAATTTTTCGAAATTCAAAATTTTTAAAAACTCATCAGCAAACGTAATACATGCTTTCAATAATGATAGTTTTAACCCTGTAAATGCAAAGAGCGATCAAATATACTAGCATATATTATTACTCATCGTAAAAACAATACAATAGAGGAACCACGATGCGCGCGGGGCTCGAGTACCAGCGTCCTGAGCGTACCGTAGTACCCAACCATTATTTTCATGGTTACAAAATTCTAAGCCCACTTTTTAATCTATATGGTCCTATAGGAAAAATTCTGGGCTTTATTTTAAGACGAAAAAAAGGGTCGATTTTCGAAAAAAATTAAAAATATTCTTGACCCTCATTTTTGAAGGTCAGATTTTCCTTTTTTGGAAAACGGATACGACCATCCGAAAGGTCGTTGAAAATCCCATTGAAACTGTATTACACAAAATATTTTTAATCGCCATGAAAAGAGCTAAAAATCACCGAAATCAGCGATATCCATGAAAATCTCAGAAGTTTTACCCCCTCCCCCTTGGTGAATATTTTTCCAAATCAAAAAATTTTTGGCCCATTAACTACTATCCAATAGGACAACACTTGTGCCAAGTTTAACTCAAATCGCACAAGTTCGATGTTTTGAGTGGGACACTTGAGGAATAATGCCCCAAATATGTTTTAGACATGGCGTATCTTATTTTTCTTTTTCTATTTCTTAAAGTGTTTTCGTGGTATTCATATCAGTTTTTTGACATGGCAAGCGAGGTTTCTCAAAACGTGAAAAATATAAGAATTGTGACATCGCAGTATAACGGATTGAGTAACTTCATTCTCTTCCCTTGAAACTAATATATGAATAAATATAAATATCAGGACAGTAGTATCAGCTTGACGCCCAAAATCCATGAGAATCACTGATACGAATCTAACCTTACATATCCTAACCAGAATGTTCATTAGTCATGTTGTTGATCAAAGTCTCCATTATAAATTTTTCCTCGAATCATAAAAAATGAGGATCGTTTCTACTCTGACTTTCTTCTTGGCGGCTATCCTCAATTCAATTGGTAAATATATAATAATATACTATATAGATAGTTATGATTGCATTTTATAGCTTTATGCATACAACATTCCATTTGATATAGTCCATCTTTCCTTCCATCTGCTATTTTTTTCAAACTCTGAAAATTTTCAAAATTAGTACGAATATCTTCTGAGTCTATTTCCATTGATCTGGAATCCATGTGTCATAGCAAGTTGAATTTCAGAATTGAATATAATAATAATTAGTAGAAAACTACTTATTGTTGGTAAAATTCTACTGATTAAAATGAGAAGAAGTCGTTCACTAACAATTATTAGAAAACTGCTAATTCAAAGAGAAAATACGTCATCACTAAATTAATTAGTAGAATCTGAAGTGAGCGCCACTGACCCAGGCGTATGCCATCGACATATAAATTGGACTGCTCATCTGGATTCGCGAACTCGAACGTAGTAGAAAGAAAAGGAGATAGTGCTCTATCCTTTGCACGCAGTGACGGCGCTAGCCTTCCGTGGGCCCTGTTTCATTTTTCACACTTCCCAAATCTATTTTTCCGGCAAATGATTCCCGAAATTTTTCCATGTAAGTTTAAGAAATTATTTTTTCGGAAAAATATATTTAGCATTGTGTTGAGATGCACGTGTATGCTTGAACGTGTCTTTTTATCTAGGATAACTATTATCATGCCGTTCGTTCATATTCCATTTTTATATTTCCAATGATCGAAATTTGGAAATATTTCATGCAATTTTTAAAGTAAAGTTTCTAACTTTATTTGGATCAAAATTTTTCATTCAAAATTTCAAATTTCATCTAATTGTCAAATATTCAATGCATGCTTACCAATAATTTATACAAATTTTTGGTAATATCTCATGTTAATAATTAATTTTCTAAGTGAAATTACCACTGCATATAAGCATAGATTTTCATGCAAAGTAAATAAGACAAGCTTCATTTAATGAATTCAATGAATTCATCAATGTAAACTTTAATATTTATGACCCTAATTTTGTCCAATTCTTCATTTCGTAGTTTTATTTTGAAACGAATATTATTTATTATATTTACTGCAGTACGTAACATTATTTTCAAAATTATTCATCGACATGTAAATATTATATGTCGATGCTATGTAAATGTTCTTCTAGGTTATGACGTCAAGTCAAAAATATAATAATATGATTTCCTGGGAAATGAACGCCCGTCGCCCACGTCGCTCCTCGTTCAATAAAAAAAGCACATGAAAACCATTTTTTTCGTTATTCGGATTATTTATATTGAAAACTTCAAACCAACTTGGGCCGTCAAAATCGAGGCTGAGTCCCCATTGAGGGTCCCGCCAACTACTCATACAGGCCTGAGCCAAAACCGAGAGCCAATCAGAAAAAGCAAGACGGAGACAACCGAGGATGCATCCTATATCCCTTCTTTTCTACACAAAAATGGATGCGGTCATGAGCGGTACAGTTAATATGTCGATGGCGTATGCGTTATACGACCCGCAAAAATTTGAACGAGAGGAATCGAAGTATCAATTTACTGTTCAAAAATTTGACAAAATAATTTGATTTCGCAAATCGTTCTATTACTGAAAAGGAAAATTGTAAGAATACATATTCAAATAATTTCTGTATTGACATTAGTAGTCTGCGAAAGTTTTTTTAAACCAAACAGAAAATTCGTGTCTGGCTGATATCGGGTTTTCGGTTTACCGGCCTAACCCAATAACTCGCCCCGACAGCCCGAAAACGCGTTACGTGTTACAAAAGTAACAGAAAAATCCATTGCTACTTTTATGTAACTTTTTGTAACCTAAGGTCTTCATGGCGGATTATCGAGTTGACCCGACAACCCGAAAACCCGACCCGCCATAACCCGACGTCATTTTGCACATAACCACATCGCACGAAACTTATGAAATTGAACCTCGTTTTCTTCGTCCTCAATCCTTTCGATTTTCAACAGTGTAAAATTTAACACTCGAAAATTGAACTGTTGGTAAATAAAATCTAAGACAAAATTCAATTGTTAATACCAAAACATATGAGTAACAATATAATACAAAGGACTGTAAATCTTAAGAAGAAGTTTACTGTACCCTGATAACGATTTTGGATTTATTTTGCACAAAATCTTTGCGGGGGGCATTCATTCACTGAATGTATGAAGATTCGACGATTTTTTCAATGAAGAATCCAGAAAATCGTTATTGTTCAGAATCCCGAATGAATGCATATTATCACGTATAGTCCAATTTTGAGACAAAAATCCGAGATTGATAAAATTCAGAAAGTTTTCTTCTATTTGGCTAATTAATTACTTATAAAAGCTAAACGATTAGGGTTTCTTCTATAGACATTTTAATCCGTAAGATGGAGTATCGACAGATTCGAAATATTGAAAATCGTCCTGACACCACTGCACGCTGCGTACGCACCATTTATCAGTGTCCACGCACGATTCAGTAGTATTCACGCAGTGGCCAGTGATGTCTTACGCAAAAAAGATAAAAACACGACTGAGTCGTTCGTGCGCGTCACTGGACATAGTTTACGTATTATTGGTTAGAGCATGCGCGGAGCTCAACAATGTCACATTGGCAATTTGCAAAACAATAAAGAATCACGCCGATGCATATGAGATTTAGGGCGAAGATTCCGATGTGGGTCGGCGCGATTCTCTATTGTTTCGCCCATCGGTGAGCGCCGCACACACACTAACTATTGATGCGTAGATTATGGCCAGTGACGGGCACGAACAATTCTGTCATGTTTTTATTATTGCAGCGTAAGGCATCATAGGCCGCTGTGTGAAAATTGATGAACCGTGCTTACGCAGCGTTCAGTGGTGTTTCGCGATTTTTTTTCCACGAACCATCAACCATTGCTGTTTGGGTTTCTCCGTGTATAACAGGTATGAGCAAGTCCTTACGGTATAAAACCTACGTCGAAATTCAGCTAAATGGACATGCAATACGTAGTATATTTTGAAGAGAAGATCGAGCGTTTCAAGAGGGCTGGCTTTCTTTAAAGGAGTGATTAGAAATCCATCTCCTAGTACACAAAACGATTCTCTTCCTTGAACTTTCACGCACTTAATATGAGGTTGAACGTTTGTTTTCTCCTGTTTTTGGTATTTGTTCATTGACGCCTCGATGCATGTCCCTTCCTGAAGCAGTGAAAAGTATGCTATAAGTAATCAAAATATGCTACGCATAAGGAATAATTTCATATAAAACCACTTTTTTGTCCAATGGAAAACTTACCTTCAGTATTCGAAGTAAGTCGCTGTTCAGTGTGACGGATTTCACCTTTTCTTTCTCAGAAGTGTTTTGTCTCTTTCAACTTCTGAAATTCCCGATGAGAAGAATTTCAGGTAAAATAACCAAAGCACGCAAATTCTCTGTAACAATGTAAAAATATCTTTGACCTAATAGGGCCTTTTTTATTGAAAATAAAAAGGAGAGAAAGATCAGGAATAATTACCGTCCTTTACGGCACATGACTCTATAAGAATATTTGGTTGATACTGCTGTACATAAGCAATAATCCTCTTAGTATTCTCTTCCCACAAAAAATTCTCGAACAGCGTACTTTAAGAAATTCACCATATCGAATAAAAGTTCTTCGCATTCATCTAAGACGTCAGTCAGAACTGCTCTAGTTACTGAACTTTCTGATTGTAATCGGACAATCATTCTGATTACGGACAACTCGAAATCAATTTGCCTTAAATCACCCTCTCGATTAGGAACATCATTATCATCATCAAAAAAGTCATTGTCACTGCAAGCATTACTATTGTTCAAATTTTCAACTCCGTCTTCTTCCATGTGATGAACAATAGTTTGAAGAGAGTCAAAATGGTAAACTAATCCATTTAAACCGTTATAACATATTCTTTTCACACAAAACAATTTAATCTTTCCATTTCTTTAAACCAGCTTAGTTGCAATTTATTCAAATTTTCCTAGATGTTATTTACTTTATTATAATTATCTCTCACGTGATAATACTACCGCATTCAGGTGAGATGTATGATCGAAATGATTTGAAAGGCATCACAATTTCAATTTCTTTTCTTTGTACCATTAGGCCTTAATCCCTTCCGGGGACAAAATCACAACAGCAGCGCCTCTTTGCCCGCGGTGGATGTTTTCTTTGACAATAGATTAGAGTAGCGACTTAAATCGCGAGGCTCAATTTAATTCCATACTTGTCCCACTGGCCTGGTCCAACTCGCAGAGACTTCTTAGAAAAATCTTAGGCAACCTGTTATCCTTTATATTATTCAGAGAAATCCATCAATTAGAGGCGCGATCAAATGCTTCGAAGTTGTCTGATCTGCCCCTTTTTCAACTACGACTGTAGCGCCAAGAGTGTAGACAGACCTTGTATGCTGACATGGGGTCCAGATTCTCCTCGTGTTCTTTTATTCTAATTTCTGGATGAGAAAGTATTAATATTATTTAAGATTTGACTTTGTCGGTTTTCATCAAATCTCCACGTTTCGGGACCCCTAAGTCGGAAAAAAAGATTTTCACAAAGATTTTAGTCTGTCTGTATTCTGCATCGTCTAGGCAGATTGCATTGTACTTTGGCCCACATTTTTAAGGCTTAAAAAAATAACGAGTTCGTTAACCGAGTGTGTGATTGACACAACATCCATCGACACGACCTTCTCCTTGAAAAGTAAGGTTTTCCGGAGGGAAATTTAATTCATACTTCAAAATTTTCTAAATCCACAAAAACGTGATATTTCAACATTATAATAATAAATTCTTTCTTTAAAAATACTAAAATTTTTTTTATAAAAAATAAAATTATCATTCGTCTCTCTACCCTTTATTGTTGATACTTTTAGTGCATTGCCTTTCTTCCAAATTATAAGCTCAAATACTTTCATAAGTTTTTTTATGTCACTAAGTCTAATTATATTCACAAAATGCAATGCCGAACAAATTTTCGAAAGAAATTTTCTCATTTCGGAAGTGCCCTGATGTATGTGGGGAATTACCATGTATATAATATGTATACTGTGAAATAAGTTTGTGATTTCACAAGTCTTTACGATACAATGAAAATAATGTGATTCTTTATTTCAATAATGCAAGTCGCATAGGAAGACAACTTATGTTTCGATATTAACAAGATATTTAGTGTTAGATTACAACAGGAATGTGCAGCAGTGTCCTTTCAAAAAATGTCAATCTAAGAATGATAATGCTTGTTCACTGTAAATAAAATTATATCCAAAAATAATTCATGCTTGTGTATGTGAGTATGTAATCAATTGATTAAAATTGCACGTGTAACTTCATCAATTTCATTCATCAAAATTTATTCTTACAGAAATAAGAGCACAATTCTACCAGGATTACGGAAATTATCCAGAACCTTCTTATGGAGCATCTCATTATAGAGTCACTTCTAGATACACCAGACGTTATGATTTTCCCCCCAGCAGACGAAATTATAGTCGTTTTGGGCCAGAAGAACGACGTCATTATGGGATTCACTCAAATCCTTCTCCTCCTGTCAAACCACCTCCTCCTCGTTATAAACCTCGTCCTTTTCCAGACGGTCTACTAGCCATTAGTCCCCTCGTCAATCCACATCAGCTATTTGAGTTTAAAAAATACGTTTTTTCTACTGATAAATCACTCGAAACGAAATCTGATATTGGCATTGAGAAGTTAGCAAACAAGGAAGAGACTGTAGTAACAACACCCAGTGGTTATATTTTTGCAATATTCGACAAAATTCGTTTTCTTCGTCCAATATATGAAGAAAATTCACATGGAACACGGATAAAAATAAACATGATAACCGGCATAGTTAGTGAAATGACCCCAAAAGAAATCGAGGAATGTCCAGTCGACCGACCAATCGGAGAAAAGGATTTTGTTATAGTAAATAATGCAAAGCAGTGTCCTCCACAGCCTAATAAGAATAAGGCTTGAATTAGAGAAAAATTGACAGTTTCAGACAGTAAAAACCTTTGAAAGCATTGCACTTTTAAACCTACGTCTTTGGATAAATTCGCGATGAAAAATGATGATGGAAAGTAATTTTTTCCTACTAAACATCATTCTAAGACTGATCTAGTACTAATTCCTGCTTCCTTCTCCCACACATCCCTTGCTCAAAATGTCCCATGTCAATTCCACTTTCAAGTCTCAACATATCGATTCCTTATTCTCCAACAGCACAAAAAGGCTGGAACCAAACAATTTACGCTTACCCTGAAAGGCTTCATGGTATAATGATAATAATAATGCGCCTTGACTGAATATATTGTATCAATGTAAAAGAATATCTTCATTGAGTATCCCTTATGTATTGATAACCTATCCGCCATAGTTTGTGAGATTGCATAGAAAAGTAAGTAAATTGCCTTCTATTAACCTTAAGGGCATTCGACTTCGAATTTTTTTTTATAGGTACGGCACTGACTTCCGTATCTATTTGCTTTTGGGTCTTTTTTGAAACAATAGTGAAAATCTAACAAAAAACTGGGGTCTTCCAGGATCTATTGATCGAAGAAATTGAAAATGACTTACCGTTGGGCTGAGGAAATAAACATTTTCATCGTAAACATGACTATTCCCGAATGCAGAAATGCTCCGGTAGCAGACGATGTCGGGGAGACTTGTTCAGCAACAGCGAGACAGGTCACTATTTTATTTTTTCCCGCTCAACACCAACATCTAGGATATATTTCCGGTGGTCCGCTATGATTCCTAGATTCCTTACAAGACGATGGTCACCACAAAGCTCGCGATTCCCATTGCGGAAAAGCACAGTCCAATGAGAGAAACTGACAGGTCGTATGTGTCAGGTCAGTGAGTCCTGGTAGATACTATCTCCAAACGTACCAATTCTAGAGATAAACAAATTAAAATTATTCATAAATATGGAAATGTAGATAATATTTATAAATCGTCCAATTTCAGGATTGCAAATGTGGTGACTTTAGCAATTATGAAATTTATAATTCAGTGATCAGATATTTAGGAAAATTATAAACAATTTGTCGAATGGATGGATTTAGAGTTCGCGGAAAAATGTGTAGAAAATCAAGTTTGGAAATTGTACAATATTGCACATGTTATAAATTTGTCAATTCCAGAATCCGTAATTCAGTCATCAGATGATCCTCGGCCAATAAATGAATTCAGAGTGCAAAAACAAATGCGCAGCAAAGCTAGTTTGAAAATTATTCACTTGAAAATGTGATGAAATTGTCAATCTTGACATTCATTATCCAGTAATCAGATGATTTAGGAAAATTATACACAAATTCAGAGACGAGCTATTTCAAAAATCTAAGCTTTTCAAGTTCGGTAATTTTGCAATTTCGAAATTTATTTACTGGCGACTAAAAGAAGTTAGATCCAAGAAAGAAATGTACAGGGAGGCTAGTTTAGAAACTGTTCAATTGCAAATGTGATAAATTTGTGAATTACTTCTGAAATCGTAGAATCGGGTAGATTTGATGACTTTGGAAATATATAAATATACATATATAGGCAGAGAATTCAGTTTGAATCTTTGTTATTCTGAAATTGGTAGATTTATAAATATTATCTACATTTTCAAATTTATAAATAATTTCAAATTTTTTATCTCTAGAATTGGTGCGTTTGGAAATGGTATCTGCCAGAACTATTCAAATGTCTTCTCAGGCAATTATAATTAACGTTTTCATTTCGAACTTTGGCGGAGTCTGGATACGTCAATAAGTGAGAGCCCGATAAGTGTCGTTAGCAGCGCTGACTCGCGGGGTCTGCTCTTTTGGCGTACAACTACATTCTCACTGACCTCACACATAGGATCTGTCATTTTCTCTCATTGGACTGTGCTTTTCCGCGATGTGAATCGCGAATTTTGTGGTGGCCATCGTCTTGTAAGGAATCTAGGAATCATAGCGGACCACCGGGAATATATTTCAGATATTGGTGTTGTGCGGGAAAAAATAAAATAATGACTGGTTTTGCTGTTGCTGAACAAGTCTCGCCGACATCGTCTGCTACCGGAGCATTTCTGCATTCGGGAATATTCATGTTTACGACAAAAATATTTATTTCAGTGCCGTACCTATTAAAAGCAAATTCTAAGTCGGAAGTGTCCAACGGCCTTGATCACGTACATTCGGAGAAGAATTCGTCTTTAAACAAATGCGTCGTCCTTTTGATTGTTTTGTTTGGAACCATAGGAATATATATTTTGAAGAAATAGAATTTGCTAGGTATAAGACAAAAGACAATCCTCTTAAACTGGAATTCAAGGAGAATATTTAATTATGTCAAAACGCATCTTTCTTACACAAGAGGCGATTTCGACTATTGCTACTTTTAAGGTTGCAAAAGTCTTTTAAATATCCACAATAATACTGTAAAAAAAGAAAGTTCCGATTCAGGCATTGGGATGTATGAGTTATTTCCAATGTAAATCAATCTCGAGAAGCATCGAAATTTTTAATAATGTGAAATGTTAAATGATTTGTACTGCGCTAGCTTACTAGGCTCATTAGTAAGGCAACGTGAATCAGCCCTGCCTCAGACTTTTCAGAATTTGATTGGAGTAGGATCAATTAAATTCCAAACATTCAATTGATTTCTTATAATAGTATGCAATTGATCAACACTAGGTGCTTTTGAGAATACCTGCAAGGATATTATTCAACAATAGACAATAATTGCGCTCTTCGTGTAAATCGACTACTCCAAACATTATTGAGTAGTAATAAATGGAAGGTGTTTCAAGTCACACAGCCTGGGATTCCAGCATAAATTTCTATATTTCCTATTTCTATCCACCAGTCTCATATTCATATTCAGAGATTTTGTCAGTAGAGAATATAGTTTCGAGCATAAATTTGACATCTGGAGAACCTAGAAAGTCAAATCATCAGTCAGCTGGTTCATCACAAGTGTTTTTAGGTGTGCGTATGAGTTTGAAGTTTAAGCGTCAGCGGAGTAGTTTAGTGTTGGTATGAGACAGCTGATTAACCTGTTAAGTTGCGTCAACGTAAAAAAGGCGTCCTGCACTTTTGGAAATAGCTGTGTGAATTTTCAATTAGATACAAATGAAGTTTTGTGCAATCACCGTTACTGAATTTCCAAAACAAGTGATCGAATCCACAACCAATTTAGTGTTTGATTGGAACCACAGTTACGTTTGTACTGGAATAGGTCAATGAATTATCAAGAGATTTCTAAGAGTGTGTACATCAGCTGAACAGTAACAAACTTGATTCGCAACCTGCTAATAAATTTAGGTTTCCTCTACATTCAGAGAAAGATACCCTGCTAAAAACTTTGGACAAGTTTTGGACAAATTTCGGATTCTGAAATTTGTCCGGAAAGTGATCCGGTTTCCTTTACGCGGATTCTATCCGGAAGTGTCCGCAATTTGTCCGACGGAAGGAGCACGAAATCAAATCTGGTTTTCATCCGGTATAACGAATGGTATTAATCCGAATTGTGTCCGGTCGAGTCCGTTTTTTCTACGGTCTGAAGAATGTTATCAATCCGAATTGTGCCCGGTCATATCCGTTTTTCAGACGGTCTTCCGGATGTGATTAATCCGGATTCTCTCCGGTCTAATCCGTGTTTTGTACGGTCTGAAAAATACGATCAATCCGGAATGTGTCCTTTCGGGTCCGTGTTTTGTACGGTCTTCTGGATGCGGTTGATCCGGATTGTGTGCGGTCGAGTCCGTGTTTAGTACGGTCTGAAGAATGTGATCAATCCGAATTGTGTCCAGTCATGTCCGTGTTTTGTACGGTCTGAAGAATACGATCAATCCGGATTATATCCAGTCATATTCGCTTTTTGTGCGGTCTTCCGGATGTGATCAATCCGTATTGTGTCCGCTCTGGAGGATTAATCGGACCACTTTCCGTTTTCACTTTACCGAAATACATAACTCAAAGCTGCGGATTAATGTGGGATACATGCGGACTATTCTCGGAGTAAATGTTCTGACTGGACGGGTGGCAGATTTAATCAGACGACTTTCCGTTTTCACTTTAACTTTAACAAATTACAACTCAAAGCCGCGGATCAATTTCGTATGGGACCGGACTATTTTAGGAGTCTATGTTTTTAAAGGGACATATTTCGGATTCAACCGGGCCGCTTCTCGTTCTAACTCTAACAAAAATAATTTCAGGTTCTGAATTCCGGACTTATTTTGGATGGAGCCGGACTGTTTACGGAGTCGATTTTTGGACCGGACAGATTTCGTATTTAACCGGACCACTTCCCGTTTTCAGTTTAACAAAAATTATTTCAGGTTCTGCATTCCGGACTTAATCGGATCAATTCCCGTTTTCAGTTTAACAAAAATAATTCCAGCTTCTAAACTCCGGACTCATTTCGGATGAAAGCGGACTCTTTCCGGAGTCGAACTTTTTTGTGCGGACAGGCTTCGGACTTAGCTTCTGACTTTTTTCGTACAGTTTTCGGATTAGACCTAACAGTTTCCGGGAAAAATTCTTGAATCTGATCGATTTTGGATGAGTTCGGATCAATTTAGGAATCCGAAATTTTTATCAGCGTAATCTCCATCCCGATTTTCATTCTTCTCATCTAATTAGCTAGTTGAAAGTTTTAATTTCCAATTCTCTAAGCTGAAACATACGAGTAACAGAAATCGTTGAGGAGTTATATTTGATTCCGCTATAACAAGGGAATTGAAATCGTAAACAGACATGTGACTCCTGCTTCAAATGAGCACATGCATCAATCAGGTAGTTTTTCCGAAAGTGGAATCGAAGTTGATGATGCTGACTAGATTGGATTAAAAATTATTATCATCTATTTACAGTTTGTTTTCTAAATTGAAATTGAGTTTAATATTCAGCTCCATTAATACTAAGTATTTCTGGTATATTCTGTTCAACAAAATGAACCTATTTATTTCAGTCAATGCCAAAGTTCCAAAAGCTTTCAGTTCGCGGAAAAAGAAATATCGTTGATTGACTCTTCATTCAGAACGAAAGAGTATTTGCACCACATGTTGCACAGCTTTGCAGAGAAAGCTACCCTCTTCTGAGGATGGTAGAAGCACGAATTTACGGAAAGCTTTCGTAAACTAGGGGTTCGAATGCTAGAAAAAATGAAAAATGCCATGAACAAAGCATGCTTCATATTGCTCCTAGTGCTGGCCTTCCGAAACTGGAAAAGCACAGTGTTTGTGCAAGAATTTCAACAGCAAAGCAAAAGATCAAGAAATGCTTAAGGGGGTATCCCTGTATAGATGGATGAAAAAATCGATTTTTTTCAAATTTCATTAATCGGAAGTATAAAATTTCAAGATTACTCTGGTAAAATTTTAGATCGAAATTCAGAACGGTTCAGACGCTGTGGCTATTTTCACTAACGCACTTCAGCGTGCGGAGAAGGTAAGCAGGTAAGCGTTTGGAGCGAAAGGCGGCCCGCTGAGTTCGGGCTCTTGCTACATGTAGGGTACAATAAGCAGCTGTTTCGCGACTAGTGTGCATTGCTGATTAGAAGAAAATATCATTTGTAGTTGTGAGTATCGAAATACTGCTATTTTTCTCTACCGCGAACTTCAACGGCATTTCAAAAATAATTCAGTTATCTAATCCATGAACCTACTTGTTTTCTATGCAAAATTATCATTCAACCACTTACTCGCATAAACAATAAAAAGTATTCAAACATTTTTTTCAAAACGTTGCCATTTTTCGAAATAATTTTTCCATGCTTTAAGATTAGGTTATTGGACGAGATATCCATCTTTTAATAGCAAAAAAGTCGATTAAAATAATTTAGAGATCATCAGAAGCAATAGCGCTGTACACAAAAAAAAGTTTACAAGTTATACGCATCGAGGCGAATTCGTCTATAACAATATTGTAATAAAAAAAATATGAGTATGTTTACTTAAATGTCCATAAATATCAGTCCCAATTTCAATTCGAAATATTGTGTAGTTTTGTCACAAAAAATTCTCAAAGTTTGCTTCGATTTTTTGCGATCTATATACACACAAAAATCAGCGCACGTACATACCGACCGCTTCACATCAGATAAAGTCGAGTGGTGATTGCAGCGCCATACAGCTCACCTGCGCGTCTCTTAGAGCTACGAGCATATGCACAGCCGTGGCAAACGTTGCACGTTTCAGAGTAATATAGCACACGCATTGGCAGTGCGTAGCACAGATATACGCGTGCTAAGAAGCAGTTCCTTGCACAATGATGAGAAGCATTAGCTGGACACATGCCACGCAGTCACAAGAGACGCACGATAGACTCTATAGATTACGGCATGTTTATTTTGAGACTAGAACTACGGTCAACCTACAGCATCGACAGTCTTCTAATAATAATATTAACATTAATGATCATTATAATAGCAACTTCCAAAACTGCAAAACATTGCGAGATTCTTCGTATTTGCACAGCACTATGATATTGTGAGATATCCTGTATATGTCCAAAAATGTCTAAAAAATCTTACCTGGATAATTGCTAGATATCCAAACAAGACGGCAATTCCTTTTCCTCTGAGATATCCATGCAGTATCCCAGTATAATTTTCCATGTTTCATGGATATTCAAATATTCAACGTATACATTCATGAAACATCCAGAAAAATTCCCAGGATTGAAAAAATGCTCAAGTATGAAAATTTCGATGAATAAATAAGGTTTTTTAAGAATCACGTCACACTTATTGCTCAGTATGACGTTCCTTTATTCAGCTAATGAGTGCAAGTTATTCGTTTGGTACAAAGATTGAGACTGTCAAATGATCCCAGGAAGGATTGGATGTCTTTTACTATCTTAAGAGTCTTGAAGTTAAGGATAGCTCCTATCTTGGCTGGGTTGGGTTTCATCCCTTCAGCTAATATTAAATGTCCTAGGTATTCAAGTTCATGTTTGAGGTATTCGCAGTTCCTAGGTTTTAAACTCCATCCGAATTTTTTCACTCTTTCAAGAACTAATTGTAAGTTTTAATTATGTTCTTTCAAGGTGTTGCCAAAGATAACTATATCATCAATGTAAGCGAAGCAACTTTTCCCTATTAAACCTCTAAATGCAGTATCATTGGAATCCGGTGGAATTCTGCGCACATGTCGAAAGCTGAGAAGAATTTGGTTCTACCTAGTCGATCGAGGATATCATCTATCATAGGTAAAGGGTATGCGTCTTGGTCTGTGTCCTTGTTAACTTGTCGATAATCGATGACCATTCTTAGCTTATCTCTTTTTATTGGTACGACCCAAATCGGTGAATTAAAGGGAGATTGGGATAGTCTAATGATTCCTTTTTCTAAGGGTTTATTAGTTTCTTCTAGGGGCAATTCTCGATGTTTTTTAGGTAATTTATGTGATCACAGATTCATAATTTTGCCTGACTTGAGGACTATCTCATGTTCTGTAAGGTTTGTACAGGGTCGAGGGTCGGTTGGTAGAGTGAATACTTCCTGGTATAAAGATATTAGCTTTTTGATATCTTCCTTGGTGTCCTTTTCCAAATGTTCAATTTCGGATGTTTTCAATCATTCAAGTAGTCTTTCATGGTGCTTTATAGTATTATCAGGTGTTTCATCCCCTTTTTGCTGAGTGTTCTTGTCCCAGGAGCGTGTGGAGAAGATTTTTTCAAATTATATGGTTTCCGCGATTTTTACTGGTTTCGTGTGGTAATTGAAGAAGGGTAGTTTTAATTGTTTATCTTTTATTGTGTAAATTTCGTCGGGGATATCTTCGTAGTTTTCTATCCATACATCTTGATCTTTTTCATTTACCGTTTGCTTACAGATAGTTGATGATCTATTTTGTGCGTATCTTCCTTCTTTAATAAGTGGAGTCTTTTTATTTTCTACCACTAGGTATTCGGGTGTGATTGCGTATCTTGTGAATTTATTAAGGAAGGATTGCCCTATTATTCCTTCTTCAATACTAGGAGAATCTGATTGCACGATGTGAAAAAGATGTTTTTTGCCATAATAGTTCATGTAACATGCTTCTAAGGATTGGTGTGTGTCGTTTCCCATTAGAAAATTTTTGTTAAATTTGAATTTCGGGACATCGGTATAATATTTTTTTTTCATATTAATTGCTGCTCCTGTATCTAATAGCAATTTATACTCTCTACCGTTTCTTCTTCCTCTGATTGCTCGTAGTTCTCCGCATATTTCTGAGATTCAGCTGAGTCCATGTAGTACTCTAGTGCCTGCCATTCTTCCGGTTTGACTTTTTCCTCGAAATTAGTTTCTTCTATCTGTATTTGCCTTACCTGGGGTGGTCGTTTCTGAAACTGGCCGTTCTGGAAACCCTGAGGCTTGGAGGAACATTGAGATGCGAAATGTCCTAATTCTCCACAATTGTGACAGTTCATTCTACTTCTGTCTGCCAGCGACATGTGTTGGTTTGATGCTCGGGGGGGGGGGGGTTGTACCTTTAGTGTTGGCAGATGGTCTTGGAGGGAGGTTTGGTCGTACAAAAGTCCTTGGTGTGGGTTTTGGGAGGGTGTGAGTTGGCCTTGTGGGTTGTGATTCTTTTTTCCACATTTCTGTTTCGGCTGCGTATCTCTGGGCTTCGGATAAGGTACTCGGATTTAGAAGTCTCATCTGAAAGCCTATTTCTCTCTCAAGGTTTAAGAGATTTGACGAAATCTTTATGTGAAATTCTGGACTGTTTCCGTAGGGCCTTGCCTGCATGATTCTAATCGACTTTTAAGTGCCAAGATTGAGTTTGTTTGTTCCTGGTTTTGTCTAAGTATGTCATAGAGGTCATCGTACGAACTTATTGAGATAAACCTTATCGCATTCTTAGCAAAGATGTTATTTTTCGTGCTATGAAAAAGTCGAGTGAAAGTCCAGGTTTTGAGCATCGAAGTTAGGCTTTTTTGACAGATTCGATAAAATCTTCTATTCCTATGTCATTATGCCCATTAACTATTTCTATTTTCCCTAAGATGTCTGTTGTTGATACGGGTTCTTCGAGTGCCAGCGTCGGTTCCTGGATTTTTCTTAAATTTTCGTTTTTCAATATAGTTTCATTTCGGGCGTGTCTATTTTCTATTTCGTCTTCTGTTGTGTAATCTACCCTTTTTGTTTCAGTTCCTAGGTATCCTATTTTTTTGCAATCCGGGATATTTCTGTTCTTCTATTCTCGTTTTCTTTTACAAGTATATTCACGCTTGAAGTTACATTATTCATGGGTACCGTAAGGGCATTGATTTGGGTTAGTATTTGGGCGAGGGATTCTGCAGGGGAAGGTGATTGTGATCTAGACATGGTTGCTGTGTGAAAGGGGTTTAGTATTTCTTCAAGCAAATCGTCAGTAATGTAATCGTCTGTTTCTGTTGTATATGTTACTGGATTCCGGTAGTTTTTAGATTGTTCATCCAGTGTGATTTGTTTTGAAAAATGTCTACGCTTTCTTCCCTATTTTAATACATGATAATAAGGACAATCGTGCTACAACAAGTCTCCTTATTATCGAGTAAGGTTTTTCATTTTGTTAAGGGGAGGTAGGGCTTGCGAGCACGCGAAGAATGCTTCACCCAAATCTCAAAATTCAGCCTCGCCGAACAGTAAACCAACTTTTGGTTTTCTTTTCTTCTTCTTCCTCAGACAGCAATGAGGAGTAATACTTATTAAGATTTGCTTTACGATTTGTACCTAACCATACAGCTATAAAAACTTATAGTGATTCCGTCCTTTTCGCAATAGTCGAGGTGAAGTCCGTGGAGCTGCAGTGACGGCTATCTGGAACGTCAATCGGCTGGCTGACGTGTCTGCAAGCTGCTACTGCTTATCGTTGACTTATTCAAATTTTTTTTTGAGTTTCTCAAATCAATTACTCTACGTAGAATAGTGCCTACTACATGCAGCTACTAGTTTCAGTAATGATCTGATAATCCTCGTTTCTGTTACGAAGTTTCCATAGAATTTCTTTCGGAGCCTTAATCTGTTGAATTCCGTGGAATTCGATTTCTTCTTCATTTCGCCAATCTAAATAGCTCAATTTCGATTCAAATATTCCGCGAATATATAGCTTTGGAATCGTTTTGAGACTATCCTGGCAGGATCGCCATAATGTTATGCCGAAAATGATTGAATAAGGTTCATAAAAACTACGTCACACCGATTGCTCAGTATCACGTTCCTTTATTTAGCTAATGAGTACAAGTTATGCGTTTGGTACGAAGATTAGGACTGTCTAATGATCGGCTGGTGGTTCCTTATATACTAAAGATATTAGGGGGGCATAGGTCACAGTCGCATGCATTACAACTTTATAACATGGATTTATATCACACAAAACAAAGTGAGACTCTGATATTGATCACAAACAGTTGAAGAACTACTACGAAATCTTAATTTATCTTTATCATCCTGCAGATGATTTGCTCTATTTGCAGCATCCGCGATTGCAAGCTCCTCTGGGATTTCAGCTGACCTATTCTGCAAAGCAACGCTAGCTCTTTTCTGTCTCTCGCCTTCCCAACCTTTTGCGTTATTCAATATTCTGCCGACAAAATTGCAAACCATATCTTCTGTTAATGGTCTTCCAGTTGAATCAGAACGTTGATGTGTTTGCGAAATCGAATCTACAGACAATAAATGAGAGTGAACATATTACAATAAAAATAGTCAAAAGACTTCTCAAAAAAAGTTATCCAGTTTCATTAATATGATGGTGATAAGAAAAAAAAGCTATATTTCTATATTTGCATATTTGTATGAAGTAGCGAATACTTTCAAACAGACAACAACTCTCACCTGTGACGCATTCATAGAAAGTAGTTTCTTTCATCAGTTTTTACCAAAAACTTTTCTTTTAGCAGTATATTTCGTAATGACTCTGCGGCTGAGATGTTTTTTGAAGATTTCAATGCTTCAAATTCATCAAATGAGATAGTCTAAAAACCTAACCTCACTTTAAGTGACTTATATTAAAAATGTGATGTACCGGAAATGTCCGACTAGCTCATTATCCTAATTTTCTGGCAGAGAGAGGTGATTCGCATACAAGGAAGGTTCCTTATTTATATAAATAACTACTCAAGCATTTTCAAATATTTAACGATAACCATTTTTTCAGGATCTCAGAAACGGTGAAATATTATGAAAACATAATAACACTGGTTGCCCTAACTAGTTTACTTAGTCGCAATCTGAACATTGTTATTGTAAGAATTGTACTTTGTACTCCAGAAACATTCACTTTTTAATCTCATTATTATGTCGAGTGATTATATCACAGCAGAATCAGGGATCATATTCAGGTTGGCGAACTTGGGCCTTCCATATAATCTAATCATCGAGATTTATTTCAACAAACTTGAGTTTCATTCAGCAAAGGAGGAATTCAATTCAGCAGATGTTGGGGTCAGTAGGCAAAACTGTCAGCAAATCAGAGAGGAATCGGAAATCGACAAACAAATATCAATTCGGAAAAGGGGGCACATATTTTTCAACTACTAACAATATTACGGTCCTAATCAATGAAATATACTGTATATTACAGCTTAATCTCTGAAGTCATGTTTCACTTGAGAATAAATCCCTTATAGGAAAAAACTCCGCCACACCTTTATCAAATCCAATTCAATCAAAACATTGTTCAAAATTTACTTAAGAAGCTAAACTTTGTCATCCAAGCAGTTTCAACATTATTTTGAAGTTCCATGGGGTCAACTCGGTAGGATCGCAACAGGTCTTTCTATCCGGAAGTCACAACGCACAAAGAGAGCGACCCCTGTCGAAACTCCCGGACCTCGATTCCGATTATTATTGATGGGTCGCGCGCGCTTAGACATGTCTTAGTGCGCAGGGTCTAGAGAGTGAGTAAACGGCAGGAAGGCAACCAGTCGAACTCCGCCGAAGTTAACAATGGTTACGAATACCCTTATTTAAGAGAGGAAAACTATTCTCGGAAGGCTAAATGAACGAACTTTTTCTAGTCCCCAGACAGAAACTGGATCTTCTATTATGTGGAGAGTTCTTAAACATGTTCCTGAAGCTATTCATGAGACATCCGGAGGCCAAGAATTATTCCAGGGCATTTTGCATCAAAGTTTGTTCCTCACGGATGTTGGTAGCCTTTTCGTGTGAAAGGGCGTAGAGTTTTGAACTCCTCCTGTCATGACTCGAGCAGCAGAATAGACCAATCGAAATACTATGATGATCCTTCGAGTTTTCGATGTCCACACAGGAATCCCGATGACGTCAGAGCTCCCAGGAGTTACATACGTAGAAGAGGAATGAATAAACAAGCGAATCAGCATATTATCCTCTTAATCTAGTTGTATTAGTCCTGGAGCACCTTGTGACCACGGAGATAGAATTCTATTTGACAGGTTTCAAACTTTCAAGTGACGAAGGGATCGCCTGTTTGTATATCAATAAAAATTGTAACGTTACAAGATATAAGTCAAAGTTCTCGACAAATTTAAATCTCTATTGAAAATATACGATGAAATATACGATAAAACCATATCGATAATTTGGAATAGGTGAGAATCAGTATAGATAAATAATGAGCGGATAATTAAAAAATAATTTATTACCGTCGTTCGAAGAACTCTTTTTCTCCTTATTCTTCTTATGAATGATCGCATTTTCATTTGTATTACCATCTCGATCGACCTTGTTAATAAACTTTTGATCTTTGATCATTTCACCATGATTGTTGACGTTACTTGTTATAACATTATTTTTGAATAGCATATTAATCTGATGTTCTAGAACTTTGTCTCTAGAAGGGGTGGGTATATCTAGGTTTATTCCATAAATAACTGCTTTTCTTTGAGGTTTGTGCATTTCTTGTTCTGAGATTAAACGTCTTTTACTTCATGCCCTTCTTTTGTTTCCTGTTATTCTTAGGGATTTTTTATTAATAAAAGCACCTAAGTCTGAATAAAATGTACTGTTTTCTGGACCTTAATTTTCAGAGTCTGATTCCATGCGAGGTGCAGAATTGATAGCTTTCAAAGTATTTTCAGTGACATTCAATTTTTTAGTTTTCAAGTTATTCTCGACGAGCCCAGCTTTTTGCTTAGGGTCGACCTCGGAATCTGTCCGCTAATTTGCTAACCTCTAAAAGTGACGCTTTTTTCGGGGCTTTCTCGGATTTTACTATTCAATAGCAATGATATCTGATTCCATATGCAAAATGAATTTGGAATGATGGTATATGCACTAAAAAAATAGCGCGTGAGCTGCATTAGAAAATTCTGCTATTTTGGAAAAAAAGCTTAGAATAATTTAAATAAAAATAAAAATATAATACTACATCCCGAGTCAAAATTTCAGACCTGCTTTGAACCTGCAATTGTAACACTCAAATAAGATTAAGGAGGGCCTATATGGAGGACTTATTTCTATACACTGAGGTCCAACTTTGTCCCTCGAACGTGGCTTATATTTCTATCTCTACCACTCATTTGAAATTGCTGAAATGTGAGTTTTCAATCAGGTAAATGGGTTATACAATATCATTGAAATTAAATGATTCTACACAGAAGAAATTAACACTTTCGTTTCGATATAAGGAGGATAATATATTTTTTACTTACATTGGAAAGATTACAGAACCTAATTCTAATTTATTTGTTTAATACTCAGGAAGCGTTTTCAGAGCTATGCCAGAGTATAATTTTCCCTATCTGAATCGGGATCCCGTGATTCAAATTGATACCTTCTCTCGTAGTAGGTAGGGAAAGTGTTAATACAAGATTAATTGGTAGGGGGAGGGTGGTAGGTGAGAGGTGAGGGAGTGGTAGGTAAGTGGAAGGCAAATGGGTAGTAAGTTTGATATAAGTGGGTGGTTATGTAAGTGGCAGTTAGAAGTGAGGAGAGATAATACCAGATTGATTGGGAGGGGGAGGGAGGTAAGTGAGTGGTAAGTGGGAGGTAGAAGTGAGTAGAGAGATTTTACCAGATTGATTGGGAGGGGAAAGAAGGTAGGTGGGAGGTAAGTGATTGGTAAAAAGGAGATAGTAGTGAAGACAGAGGTTTTAACAGATTGATTGGGAGGGGAAGGAAGGTAAGTGAGAGTTCTTCTCACTGACCAAGTATTTCAGGAGTCGTCCCATCGATTTCACATCCTCGCGTGTGAAGCTGGTTGGAGTACTCCAATAGCAATAGAGTACTCCCATCATTTGAAAGGCCTTCTTCCTGGCGTATTTAATGTGCTCAGTAAAGTTCAATTTTGAGTCTAGTAAAACTCCTGGATACTTTACAAAGTTCTTTTGAAATACTATTTCATCTTCAACTAAAAGGTCAGAGAATTTCTCTCTTTTAGTTTTTTGGTGAATTTAACATACTCTGTTTTTTGCGCATTGACCTTCGATTTCCAGTCTTTGGAAAATTTTAAAATCTGGTTTAAGTATTCCTGTAATTTATTGACTGCTAGTTTCTTGCTCTAGGATGCCACGTAGATTGCTGTGTCATCCGCAAATAAAGCCAATTTCATTGTCCGCATCCTAAGTACATCATTAATATAATATATAAATAGTATAGGGCCAAGAATAGAGCCTTGAGGGACCCCGGCAGCAATGTAAAATTCTTTAGACATACTTCCATTGGCAGTTACAACAAACTTTCTATTAGTTAGATGATTGAGAATTATTTTGACAAGATATTTAGGTAGTTTCATTCTATCAAGTTTATTTATAAGGCCTTTGTGCCAAACAGTGTCGAATGCATTTTCAAGTTCTGATAGCACCATGGCAGTTCACATGTTGAGATTGAATTTTTTTGTTATATAATTAGTCACTCTCAGTAGTTTTTGTTGTATACTACGCCATGATCTAGACCCGAATTGCTCAGGGATAATTATCTTATTTTTTGATTCAAAGGTACTTATTCTATTATAGATAATAATTTCAAAGATTTTCCCCAAAGTTGGTGAAAAACTTATGAGTCTATGATTTTGCGGGAATAATTTAACTCTACCTGCCTTGTGGAATAGAAGTATGTTTTCTATTTCTCAATGCTTTGGAAAATATGATATATTAAGACATATGTTGAAAATATATACAAGCTGAACGAATACCTTCTTAGGCAAATTTTTTAAGGCTATATTTTGAACTCCATCAAGTCCTGGTGCATTCTTTGGCCTTGTTTGACGAACATTTTTTTTTATTTCTTTTGGAGTGACTAAATGGGCTTCGCCCGCATAAATTTCTGTGTTTACAATTTCCCTATATAAAGTGTCAATAGTTCGGTCAATGTAATGTGAGCCAGTATTTTCAGTCAGATGGGGAACTTTTCCGAAAGTTACAGCTAACTCTTCAGCTTCATCTGCATTTCGAAAAAGAAGGCCACCTTGCCCATAAAGGGTAGGTATTCCATTCTCATCTTCATTTTTGGTGAAACACCTAACCATACGCTACAATGATTTTCTTTGATTTGCAAACTTTCTAGTTTTTCATCCCAGTTATTATTATTATAATCTTCTGACTTTTCTTTTAATGAGTGCACAGAGCTTACTTTTGATCTTTGATACTTCGTCAGAATATGATCCTTGGTATATTTTCCGAAGTTTATTCCTCAGTTTACTAAGCTCAACTATGTTTTTAGATAGCTGCCGTGCGCCTGTTTTCATCACGTAGGCCGAGGAAGCGCGCGGTACCGTTCTGTGGTGGGAGATTTCGAGAGGCGAGCTCCCCTTCTCCATTTAAATAGAGTCATGAGGGGATTCTGACTCTCAAGTTTGTCCCACCTCGTGAATTTGTGTAGTCCGCGGACCAATCATATTATTTCTGAATCGTACGGCGTGTTTCCCGCTTCTTTTCCCAGCTTCTCCGTTCCAATGCAACAATTTTAGACTATAATTAACTAATTATGTGCTAATTCATAATGAAAGTATTTCAAAAAAAAAACATATTCTACCCGAGTTCTAAAGATTACAAATTCGTGATCAAAATAGGGTTGAATTAATTTAGAAGTGATAGATGCTTACAGAATTGAAGTGAACGGAAAAACAAGTACTTTATATATATATTTTTTTTAATTATTAATTAAGAAGACCATGAGTTCAGCGTACCTGCATTTTCTATTCAATTTATTTGGAAAAAGAAACCTTTTAGAGATGTCGATGGTTGATCAGGCCATCCACATCCCGCAAGTCACTAATTTTCAAAACAAAAGTCAATATATTATTGTATGATAATATTGATATTAATTCATAAATAATATTTAGAAAGAATATGATAGTTACTCTATACACTCTGAGTTGAGTTTCGCTGGGGCACGCTACACTCATGGAAGTTTCACGAGCGGCGTCATTTAAGAAGCATAGTATTTGGTGAAAGTTGGCGTTTGAGAAGATTATGCAGGGACGAAAATTATAGGTTTTTCAAGTCTCCCTTATTATGCGTTGTGGCATACATCGAAATTCCACAAAATTCCATGACCCTGAATGAAAAAAATAATACCTATATTACTATCCATCAGATAATGTTTATTTAATATTTTTCTGCATAAGAGCAATTCCATGTGCCTGCAGCTGAAAAATATGCGCTATTGATTATAAGATTAAGATTAAGATTAAGATTATCATCTTGTTGAAAATTTTAGTATCTGTTCTCTCAGGCGTTGAGAAGCAAACCTCAAAATGATTTTTGTAAAGTTCGGAAAGCATGGGAGGCAATTTTTAGAATCTTCGTTAGTTTAGTGATTTTATTGCTATTAAGGTGTATTCTTTCTAAACTTTATTTGAAATAAGATTCAGTTTTGGGAGGATATTCTGTGGAATAGAAATTTTCAAAATCTTCTTATCATCATCTCTTTTAAAGATATAACATCTCTCTTCATAACGTCTTCTTTAAGCCCCGCAAATTTTAGAATAGGATCTCTGTTTCCGAGAAATAATCCAGGACGTACGTGGTGACATGACGATTCCAGTGTGAGAAGCATCCGATTCTAGACTCTGAAGTTCGTGCATACGTCATTTTAGTTATGCCACGGCGTACGTTGTTAATTTTTTCTCGAAAACTAACAAGGATTCCATTCTGGAATTCAGAAAACTCACGAAGGATATCATAAGCTATCCAGCAAGAAATATGAAGAAGAAAGGTAGATTTTTTCCAGGAATTTGGTCTGAAAATTTGTTTCCATAAAATCCAAGAAGTTTTCGAAATTTCATTCTACAAATATTTTTTTTTACAAAACTGCAACTCATCACAAATCATTTCCGGAAAAAATACACCTTGATGTAATTAAAATCACCAAAGTTATGAGAGTTTCAAGAAAAGAGGAAAATGGTCAATTTCGCATGTCTTCCGAGTTTTGTTTATTTGTCCAAAAATGATTTTAGGCGGTTTTTTTGAACAATAGGAGAAAAAAAATACTGAAATTTATAAAGTATTTCTAATAGCTAAAGTTCTTCAAATGATATCGGATGATTCGACATGGAATTGCTCATGAGTTAAATGATGGTATATTAAAAAAGCTATTATTTAAATAATATATGGTGATAGGCGTTCGACCAAAAATTGATAAGTATACCTGGGTATCCAAGTAATGAGCGGAAATTCGGGTACTCGATCATTAAGGTGATCGAGTAATGGCCAGGTAATTATTTTCATCTCTTCTGAAATCACAGTTTAAACAAACTTTTATATTCAAGGTTTGATGTTGTCCACCATTGTCTCCATAATAAATCTCGTTCACTTTTGGTGTGTAGAGACTGTTCTGGAAATTTTCTGCATCAGCAGGAGCGCTTATGAAATAATTGGTGGATATTTCACGAGAATATTTAAATCCTCTAAAAGTTGCATCTCTTCCTGTCGATGCATCAATTCCAGTGCGGACTCTTTCACATCCTTTTGATGTTTTGATCACCTCTCTTCCATCTAGAATGAAACATTTATTTCAATAAATTAGGATATGACATTCTTACATTGATAACCTTTGATAACCGTTTATGAATTTTATGAAATCCTTCTGATTGAGATTTCCCACTGATGCTCGATACGCCCATCCTGAAAAAGAGAATTATATTATATTTTATTGTTATATTATATCAGAAAGAAATAGAGAGTAACAATGCATTAGAAATGTCAACTAGTAATAAGGTGGCGCCCCCAGCGGTCACTTATTGAGAATAGGTCCACATTATTATTATCGATGGATTTTTGGGTCCACGACTCGTTTGGTGATGCAGAACACTACATGTCGGAAACCACGTCGGTAAATTAATGTGGACTTTAAAGAGTGTACAAGTGTGCGTCATGTGGATCTAAGTGGGTACACTTTACGCACACAATCTCACTTCGGCTTCGGCCTGGCGCCGACAATAGCCGAACAAAAAATTTCACGAATCGTCGATCCCGCGATCGAAGCATTTGATTCGAATATTTTTATAGCTACAATTTTAGACAGAAATGAGCCCAGTTGGGTGTTTTTATCTGTCAACTGTTTGATCTAGTAATCTGTTTGCTCATTTTCTATGCTCTAGATTTAAGGTTAACTCTAGGGTCAGGTTGTAAAGCAGCTGTCGCTGTACCTCACCCTTTAGGTTGTTATTGGTCATACTATATTCTTTTGTACATTTTTTTTTGTTGGCGACTCAATTAAGATTTATTACAATTATCATTATTATAACGGGTTGACTGCAACTTGGAACGATTGAAGAGTCTGCTTGTATGGTGCTCGCTAACTTCCTCTTCTGTGATTCGACCAGGCTTTTTTTAATTTGTTTTTTTAAGTCGTGTCTCTTTTGGCTTCCATTCCTTCTTAGGAGCATATTTTACTCCTAGGGTCGTTGATCTCTCCCCTGTCGTTAAGAATAATACGCTCAAGTTCTTCTTCGTCATCTGAAAATTATGTCTTGATTCTGATGCACTCTCTTTGTCACTTCAATTCACTGAGATTTATTTCTACTGACAAAATTATGGTAAAAAGTATCTTTATATATTCGAGAGCATAAGACTATTGTGGACGTTTTATTCCTAATTAAAAAAAGAAACAAAAATTCTTCGAAAAAGCAGGTGAATTTCAAACCAGATGGATGAATTCTGAACCAAAGTAATGGATCTTAGAAAGAAATTTTACTAAAAATTCCATTATTAAATTGCAAGTTGAAAAAATTATTATTTGATCAAAGAGAAAGAATTTTGAAACAAATAGCTGAATTCTTAACTGAAGAGATAAATTCTAACCTAAAAAATAAATCATCGAAGGATACATCAATTTTCTTCTAAACAATGTCAATTCGAGATGAAAAATAGCTTTAAAATACGTAAAAGATTGAGTTTGAAAAATAATTGTTCAAACAAAAACTTCTGGACTGAAATTACGAATGATTACCAAATAAACGGATTTTTACAATTAGGCTCAACTTTCGAACAAAGAAGGTTTATGTTTAAAATTTAAAGAAACAGGTCTATATTTACACATTCTTCCAATCCACATTTAATGCCGAAATATGCAAATGCTCCGAATCCACCATTCGCGTATTCCATCGCTTCTATTTTGTACTTAGCAGCTCTTTTTTGTTTCGTGAATTTTCTTCGTCTATGCAGTCAGAAATATGAATAATGAAGCATTATAAACGAGCAAAATGTTCTACAACTCTATAGGTTAGGTTCATTGAAGCTGAATTATGTTTTATGCTAAATATTGGATGATTTGCTATATATATATTACGAGTATTAATTGTATAGGAATGTATTCATGGTACATACGATAGCTCATCCCATTACGTGTATAAATCAAATAATTTTGATCGTCTTACCTTTTACAGTTTTAATCGGAGTAGGAAAACTAGAATCTGAGTCACTTGAAGAATTCAATACAATAGGACTTTTTAATTGCTGGAAGTCCTCCCCCCCCCCCTCTCACTCTCTCAAGTGGCTAGACCATGTGTTGCGTCCTGGGCAGGTCGTCTCCTCCTACTGCTTATATTCTCCTACTTTTGGTGCTGTAATTGGAGAATCCAGAGACCAGGCCCTGAACAGCAGATGTAGTTGTAGGGCTCCGTAACTCTTCAGAAAAATACGAAAACGAAAGGGCATCAACAGCCAGAAATTCCTTATGCATTCACAGGAAACAAGAGATAAAACGTTATAAACATAAATGGTGAAATAACCCGGTTCATAGAGATTGCCGCCGGTAATCGCCTTGGTCCATACTCACCAGAGACATATCGTGGATCTCAGATGACCAAAAGAGACCAATTCTCAAAAATCCAGAACTTGACCCTTAAGAAAGGTACGCTGAAGGTCACCAGGCAGAAGAAGCCTCGCCAAAATGGAGGTCACGACAGACCCTAATTCATGTCCAATATACGAAGTGTCAGAAACCTGTACGATTCCTCACTCCGGACCGCAAAACGCACACGCTCCCATACGATATTGGATGTAAAAAAAGAGAAGAAAAAAATAGTAAACGTTACCAAATAATAAAAACAATAATTCTTATACGCAGTATGGAGTGCCGAGTCTACTCATACCGTAAACCAGGTGTTAGGAATTCTAATTATAATATCAATGTGGGATTTGTGATGCTTGTGAAATCCACACATCACAACTCCCCCCTCCTTATTGAGGACCGAGCTTGTCTCAAACCATGACGGGAGACACAGCAAACGCAACAAAAGAAAAATAAAGGCAAAGAACAAGATTCCATATAATCAGCCAAGAACAAAACAAAACAATTCGAATTTATCTTTACATAACGCTTCAAATTCGGTACTCCTTGACTAAATGGCACAAATAATAAACTGAATCAAGGGAAAAAATGCGACCAAAAAAGGTTCGAAGGTTGGGTCCCAGAGTCAGGGTTAGGCACGGGAACAGTAGGAGCAGTTGGTTACTATGAACCCGGGTTCTCCGCAGCGTCGGCAGAAGGCGGAAAGGTTCCGCTCGCACTCGGCCTAGACGTGGCCTACCTTTGCACGATTCCAACACCCCGACCTAGCGGTTGAGCGTAAGAACTGGAGGGTCCGAGGGTCAATATCCTGGGGTTTGGGTACTTTCAGGTCGAAGAGGGACGGAATCAGTTGGGGAGAGGTTCGGGACGCGCGGACAAAATTCTCCCTCAGGATAGGATGGGAGTTGGACGGGATGGCAACTGGTGAAGATAGAGGGGGGACGAACGGGATCACAACTGATGGAGGTAGAGGGAGGGCGAGTGGGATCGCAACTGATGGAGGTAAAGTAGGGGCAAACGCGGGAGGTGTTTGGGTGACTTGGTCTTAGCTTCTTGGAGCGGGGTCCGTCTGGGCGGCGTGTTCCGATCGTTTTCCTCTGAAAAGGGTTCTCACAGTCCTCTGAGGAACTTGCCTTCGCGGAAGAAGGACATATTTCCGGCGTAAATTCCTCAGCATTTCCTCCTCTGTGGGCATCTCAGTTAGTATCACTGTGGAAGGGCCAACATTTACTTCGGTTTGTACCCTTCGTGCCTCCAGCAGGGCAGGAAAGGAACCGGGGACTTGTTGTTGGAGCTGGGTAATTAGGCTCGCGCAGGGCTGGAGGTATTCCCAGCCGTCAGGGGTCTTTCCATCGTTGGGTTTCGCTATTTGGTTCGATACCTAAAGAGGAAGCATGGAACTATCATTGGGGGGTCACGTAGGGTTTTAAATCGTGAATATGAGATTTGCCTACAAAATTGTGGGATAGGTCACAAAGCTCATATACAGTAGGGGACAACACTCTCGAAACTCTGTAGGGACCTAGGAAGCAAGGACATTGTTTTGCGGAATCATTCCTAATTTTTGAGAAGGGGACTCGACAATGCAACAAATACTATATCGCCCTTAAAGAACCTCAATTCTCTACGCCTAAGATTATAGTATTTGGATTGTTTTGCAAACGCGTCATCTAGATTCTTTATAACCCAATCGCGCATTGACCGAATTTTTTCCATTCGAATCTTCAGAGATTCGGGATCTCGGGCCTCAATTTCGTTTTTCTTGTCAATTTGCCTACGGATGGAATTCGTGGGTTAAAGGTCCCGACCAAGGTTCAGGAAGGCAGGTGAACATTTTAGAAACGAGTGATGAGCCGAATTATAAGCAAACCGAAACTCGGAGAGATACCGATCCCACCTGCCATGATCTTTATCTATAAAAGAAACAATCATGGTTTTAAGGACCCTATCAACTCGTTCCACGGGATGTGCTTGGAGGTGATAGGGGGGCGTAGTTGTGTGATGAATATTGAACTCTTCCGCTAATTGTAGTAGGGTCGTATTTACGAATTCGGTCCCGTTATCTGTTAAAATGACCTGCGGTGTTCCCCAGCGGTTAATTTTACACTCCATAAATACGCTCTCTATCTTTTTACCCGTCGCGGCGCGTGAGAGTATAACCTCTATCCACTTCGTGAAAAGGTCCTGAATCACTAAGATAAACTGAAACCCTTATTTACTCCTCGGTAGGCGGCCCATAATGTCAGCGGCTATGACATTCCAGGGTTCTTCTACTACGCGATGTCCCATTTGACCAGCCGGTGCTTGTTGGTCTACCTTACACGTCTGACAAATTGTGCAACGGTAAACGTGATTATTTACGTCTTAATAGAAACCGGGCCAATAGTATTCTTTGGCGATGCGCGCGTAGGTCTTCTCGGTGCCTAGATGACCGGATTGAGGGTAATCATGGGCCTGCAATAAAATCAACTTCCTTCCGTCGTCGGTCGGTCGGTACTAATTTCCAGTCGCTAAGGTCGTCCACAAAGTCAGTCACTAAGGGATTGGGTCAAAAATGGTAGATCGCATTATCAGCGATCTCCCAGGAGGGGAATCTTTCAGGAAATTGGGAGATCGCAAGGCGTCGTCTCTCATATCAGGATGGGGTGAATTCTTCGATCGAAAGGATTTCTTCAGGCGCTAGGGATTCGTACATTCGGGATAGAGCATCAGGGACGTGGTGAGAAGAGCCTTTTCTGTGGACGATGTCGAAGTTATATTCTAAAAGGGATAGTGACCATCTAGCTAGCCTACCAGTGGGATTTTTGGAGGTTGTACTGGAGCTAGAGCCAAGTGATCAGAATTCGATAAAAATGTTTATACATGAAGTTTATGGTACCTTACGCTACCTCACCAAATTTAAAGAAAATCTTGTCGCTGAGTGTCGAGATATAAGCTTTCAAAGTTGAGTAGAAATACATGGACTCTTCTGGCAGCGTGTGCATTTTTCTCTTTTTTACTCTGAAAAAATTATTCGTAGTAATGAGATCGACGTGAAAATCAAGCATTTTGTCATGTATGCCTTTAAAATATAGTGCGCAAAGTTTAAGAATGATTTTGTCGGCAGGAGAAAAGTTATTCAGGATTCAATTTGCAAATTCACGAAATTCGACACTTGTACTCGAGAACGATGGCAACCTTTTTCACGTCGCTCGCTTGTTGCGTTCAATTTTGATCGCGTGATGTTGGCAGCGGATTTGAAATGCAATGATAAATAATAGGGCACACTTATACTTCAATGAAAACACTAAACCTTGCTCCAGTACAACCTTAAGTTATGTAGCAAGCGGAGACCACTATGATCGGTTATTACGGGAAACTTGTAACCTTCTAAATAGGGCCTTAGCTTATGAATGGACTACACTACTACGAGGCATTCTTTCTATGTAGTAGAATAATTACTCTCGGTATCAGTTACGGTTCGACTAGAAAAAAATATGACCTATTCAACGTTATCGATAGTTTGAGTTAGGACGGCTCCTAGCCCAGTATTACTGGCGTCCGTTGGCAATACGAAGGGTACTTCGAAATTAGGACAAGCTTACACGGGCGCTTCCGATAAGCGAAGTTTGATATTTTCAAAAGTGGACTGTTGGTCCTCATCCCAAATCCAGCGCTGTTTCTTTCCTAATAGGAGTGTAAAAGGACTAGCTAAGGTTGCGTAATTTGGAAAGAATCTGCGGTACCAACCTGAGAGTCCTAAGAATCTACGTAGTTCTTTAACGTTAGGAGGGACGGGATATTTTATGATAGGCTCTATTTTATCGGGATCTGTCTGAAGACCGTTTTCGTTTACCAGAAAACCCAAATAGTGCACCTGAGAGCAACAAAACTCACACTTGTCCCTATTCATTTCCAGGCCAGCTGCTTTTATCTTATCTAGCACTCTCGAGAGCCATTCGAGATGTTCTTCGAACGTTTCGGTGACGATGATTATGTCGTCCAGATACGCAAAAGCATGCGGTTCCATTTCAGGACCTATAATTTTGTCTAGAAGGCGCTGGAAGGTCGCGGGAGCATTCGTCAAACCAAAGGGCATACGCTTAAATTGGAACAACCCACGACCAGGAACGGTGAAGGCTGTCTCCTCACGACTATTTTCCTCTGAGGGAATTTGATGAAATCCCTTAAGCAGGTCTATTTTCGAAATATACCTAGCGCTGCGCAATTTATCTAAGATTTTGTTCATCTGAAGGAGTGGATACGCGTCTTTGGTTATGATTGAATTCAGTTTACGAAAGTCTAAACAGAATCGGTAACCACCATCTGGCGGGTTCGGGTGACACGTGTTTCAGGAAGGTCGCGAGCGAATCTGCCTCTTCCACGCTAAGTTCTCCAAGCCCATTACAGTGTTCCGGAACAATATAAAATTGATCTCGAAATTATTAACAATCATATTCTGCCAAAAATTATTGGCAACACCGATCCGATTTAAAAGTGCTCGAGTTTCAAAATTACGTTTGCTCTAGACCTGCCATTTTTTGGATTCTTTTACTCCCGCAGATAAGAATGCTTCTAGAAGATTCATCACTTAGAATAGTCCCTAAGCTTCGCCCACGCATAGCATGACTCAATTTTTGAATCATCCGTTACTCTCTAAGCCGCCCACGCATAGGTCACCCCAGTTAATACGTGACTCAGTCTCATATGTCATCCTTGAGTTTTGACTCAAAATTTTTGGCCTCTAACTTATTCATTTATGTTTAGAAGAGCGTTAAAGGGTCACATAGGATGACTACTCAATGGTTGTGGATTCAGCTTCCCACGATTCCTATTTATTGATTTATTTTTCTCTAGATTCCTGATGAGTGGTTTTTGCTTCAGAATATCCGAGTGAAATCCTTTTCCGAATTCAAAAATATCCTGTATTCGAATTCCCCGCAATAATTTAAATCTTTCAAATGGTAAGGTGGATTCTTAGCATTACAGTTTGCGTGATATCCAATTTCGTGTAATAGACTATATAAATCCTCATGTATTTATTTGATCATATGTGGGAGCTGAACGTATACGCGACAGTAGCGCAACTATAGACTCAGCCGAAGAACTATCCTGACGAATTTGACCACTAAGTCCGATTCACATATATACTTCTGTGTATGGTTAACGTTTTGCGTGGATCCAACCCAAGTGGAAAAATTTTGTTCAATCTTTGACAAATTTTTGTAAAGTCATTTTGTCCAAAAGTGATTCTGCATAA